>PVKE010004987.1:0-61369 GCA_004027555.1 Craseonycteris thonglongyai | reverse complement strand
CAACTGTGTGAGGATAATGCCACATCCTGAGATGAAAAAGACGGGAAGGAGCAAGGAAACAAGTGTTTTGTTTGGCAATCGTTAAGTCTGACATTCTAGGGCTTGTAAGACATTCTAGGGCAGTTGTCTAGGAGGAAGTTGGGTATCAGAATAGAACTCAGAGGCAAGACCTGGCATGTATATATAAATTTGGGAGTATTTTTAATCACAAGAATAGACGAGATGATTTAAGAAGAGAATATAGAAAGAGTAGAAATGGAGCCTCATATAAAGGCAAGAAGAAACTTCATATAAAGGGGTGGATAAAGTAAAAGTATCCAATGGAAGAGAAAGGAAGGGAGTGGCTAGAGAATTAGGAAAATAAGGAAAGTGACAGCACTGAACTAGGCGGACCAGACATACAATTTTAAACAGGACAGAACCATTGTTTTCTGTTCTATTTAAGATAGTATGTCTGGTCAGCTTACACAGAACCCAAGAAAGGAGAACGTTTCAAGATGGGAAATGTTGACTGACACTGAAAAATCAAGTAACAATGGAATATAGGGTCAAGGGGATTATTGTTGTTTTTTAGGGTTTTTGTTTGTCTTGAAGACAGAGGATCATACAGTTATCCCTTGAGCAACATGGGTTTGAACTGCCCAGGTCCACTTATACTCAGATTTTTTTTTTCAATACCGTCAGACCTTTGTATCTGCAGATTTCACATCTGCATTCCACTAACTACAATGGAAAACATTATTTTCGCATTCCCGACTGCAGATTCCCAACTATGGATCAAAAATAGTTTTCCACCCATGGTTGGTTGAATCTGAGGATGTGGAAAGCCAACTGTAGAGTCAAAAGTTATACTCAGGTTTTCAGCTGTGCTGGGATTGGAGTCCCTAACCCCATTGCATGTTAAAGGGTCAATCGTAGATATGTCTGTATGCCGATGATAATATTATCATCTAGGAGAGAGATATTAGTGATGAAGGGGAGATGGAAGAGCTGACGTTCTTGATAACTTGAGAGAGGAGAAAAATCTACAGAGCTAGTGGTCACACAACTCCATGGGGCGCCATTCCCATTGCATTCTGAAGTCTTGCTTCAGGAGGTGCCACCCACAGGGATCACCTTGTGAACGCTCCTGGAAGTTGTGCTGCAAAGCAGTACCAGGAATTCAGAGCAGGTGTAGTAGCAGGGAATGGAGTGATGTGAGTAGGTTGGCTTTCTTTGAGAAGGGAAACAAGGAAAGGAAAAGATGGATACAAACATAAACATCAGAAGATTTCTACACATAAAAGGAAAAGAGTTAATTTTCTCACCAAGTAAAGTAAGTTTGTAGATTTTAAGATCAGACAAATCCATTCACTAGTTATATGATTTTGAGCAAATTACTAAACTGCTCTAAACCTCAGTTTCATTAGTAAAATGGGGCTTGTAGTAAATACTTCTTACTCCACAGGTTCCACAGGCCTGTGGCAAAGATTAAGTTCTAGATACATATGTAAAATAGTTAGCTCATGCCCTGGAATGTAGTAGGTGATCAGTTATGGCAGTAGCATTTAGAATGTACTATGAAAACCATATTATTAGAGGGAAGTGGTGTGGTGGGAGATTGCAGAGGGTGATGGAAGGAGACTAAACTTTGAGTGACGAGCACACAATGCAATATACAGATAATGTATTATATTGAAGCTAATATAATCTTATTAACCAGTTTCCCACCAATAAATATAATTTAAAAGAAGCCATAAGTGTACAAACATGTAAAGCATTAGGTTTTTTTCCCTCCATGAAGAAGTTTCAGTATATACCAAAATCAGAAACTAAAATAAATAAATAAATAAAATAACAAAGCCTTTGCTGCATGAATTTAAACTTTAGAAATGCTGTATCGAGTTGCTAGGTGAAATTTTCTTCCAAGATATTTTTGGTTCCTTGTCTTCTCCCAGGAGAAACTTTTAAAATAAGCAATTTGTTAAAGTGAAGTGTGAAGCCAGCATGCTAATGATGTAAAGTACCCAAGGGAGACACACTTTTATTAGATTTTCACTGGTTCACAAAGCAGAAAAGATTTTGTTTCTTCTGTAGTAAGAGCTATTTTGCTACACGTCTAGAGGCAACGGCTTTTCCATGCAAAAGCATTTTCTTTTTGGCATAACTTTCAGTTACTTCAAGGTGTTACCAGTAATGGCCATGGGGAGAATTTTGACACACAGGCAATTTAAGAAATTAGAAGCCTGGAAAAATCTTCCTTGGCTTAGCCTCAGAGGAATGTGAGCGCATCACAATGAAATTAGGTCTGCTTGAGAGAGCAAACATTGTGAGAGGAGCAGCAGGCCAGACTACGCCACCCTCATCTGCTTTGATGGTCCTCTGTGAGAATCAGAAATGTCTTATGATGCTGCAGTGAGAGCCATTGCAACATGCTGTCAGAACAAGAAACTCTTATGCTCTAAATAAAAATTATCAAAGAGCATTCATTCATTCATTCCATGATATTTATGATCTATTGTCATGGCTGTGTCCAACCTGTGGAGGGATTCAAAGAATAATCCTTGCCCTCCTAGGGCTCACAGTCTGAGACAAAACATAAACAGCCACAATACACTTTAGAAGGAATGCATGATGGTTATTCAACTTCTTAAAACTCTTTGTAAAATCAGTGGTAGGAAAACACTCTAATGAGCTTTCAGAACACACAAACAGTATCTTATGTTCTAAGTAATTAGTCTACTATTTCTTCAACTAGAAAAAGATATAGTCAACAAGACAAGGAATCTCCAGAGTGTTTCAAGACAAGTGATGTAGTCTTCAAACACACCCCTTTCATGCAGTCATATCTTCATTCAATAAACATTTGTTAAAAGTAGCTACTATGTGCCTGGCACTGTTCTAGAAACTGGAAAATAAAGATATAAAAACAAAGTGCCTGCCCTCAGGAAGTTTCATATATAAAATAATTTTTTTTTAATATATTTTTATTTATTTATTTATTTTTGACAGAGAGAGACAGAGAGAGAGAGAGAGAGAGAGATACAGAGACAGAGAGAACTGAACTGGGGGAGCTCCCAGTTCAGCACATGGTTCCACACGGGCGGGGGCCGGGATTCGATCCCTGGTCCCCGGCGCTACAAAGTGAGCGCCCAACCCACTGAGCCATCCCGGCTTCCCCTAATTTTTTAAAAGATTGATTTTTATTGTTTTTGACAGAAAGAGAGAGAGAGAAAGAGAGAGAGAGAGAGAGAGAGAGAGAGAGAGAGAGAGACAGAAAGACAGACAGAGAGAGAAAGAGAGAGAGAGAGAGAGAGAGAGAAGAGGGAGGGCCCAAAGAAGTCTCCAAAGTTGTATATCATTAGTTTTCAATATAGCTTCATCCACAGGTGGGCACAGGGCTGTGCAGAGCAGGAACCAGGCTGGGGGTGCCCCCTGCATCCCCACTGGAAGCCTCCTACGTGGGAAGCTTGCTCCAAGAACTGAGAACCAAAGTGGGGCACACTGCAATTCAGCATATGGGTCCAAATGGGCCGGGAATGAGGATACACTGCTCCACCTCAGGGCTGCACATGGAGTGCTTAAGCTGCTGAGGCATTCCCTGCATCCCTCAAGGTCTTCCAGATGATGATAATAAGTCAAGGGCAGATAGTTCCAATTCTTACATTTGTAATTTAACTATCTGGTACATTCAGAAAGAACAGTACTTGTTGGCAGTTTGGTTTAGTTTGCCCAAGTTAATAGTATCTATTTTTTAAATATTTTAATGGATCTTGAACTCAGAATATAGGAAACAAAAGAATTAATTGAAGAGTCATTAAAATATGTGCAAATTTACAGAATAAGCATGTTCTAAGCATATGCGTGTATGTATAATTAATTACCATATTTTACACAAGCATATTCTTATTTAATCATCAATAGTTTCTTGTTAGAGAAGATTAACTATTTTAGCCACAGATGATCAATAAATGCAAAATTTTAAACCAAATCCTGACCTTTTGTATTGTACTGTTTTAATATTTTTAAATAAATAATTATTCCAAATGCTTGCTGATCTACTCCTCAGGTTCCTTTTAGCATTAACTTCAGTCTAATTTATAACTAGACTAGATGAACTGATTTCCATCTCCACTGCTTCTGCTATTTTGCTGCAGTTAATTTTCTATTTTTCATTTAACTTTGTTCTTGCATTTGCCCATTTATATACTGCAATATACTACCTGCTAGGAGACACGTAAATCACTATTTATCAGCAGAGGTAGAGCCTGGGAATCTTATTTTAAACTGTTCAAGTACTATATAAGTACTAGGAATTTCTTCTCATTGCAAAAGGTTCAAATCATATGGGTAAACTATTAAAAAATGGCCGTCATGACTGTCTTTTCGATGCCCATACCCCTAAGATGAGTGTGAATCCTTTCAGACCCTTTCCTATGTTTGTACATATTTATTTGTACATATAAAATATATCGTTTTACCCTTTTTAAAAATCAATTTTTGACACAAATAAGAATGTCTAGTAATTAAAATATGTGCTTTATTCATACTAATTCATTTAATTCTTAAAATTGCCCTATGAGTTAGGTATTATTCGTATTATACATCCTCACATTACAGATGAGGAAACTAAAACAGAAAGAGCAGAGGTAACCTGTCCAAGTCATAACCTAGTAAGTTGTAGGGCTGGCTCCTGAGTGTATGTATCATACAACTATATATACATATTCAGCAACTCTTTTTTTGACTGAACTATATGAGTTGGAGCCCATTTAGGACATAATATAAAGCTCTTGCCTCCTTTTTCATACTGTTTCACAGCATTCCAGAATTCAAAGTATAGATGTACTATGTTTTATTTATTTGTCCCCTATGGTTTAACATGTGGATGTTTTACTATTTAAAGCTGTTAATAACATTCTTAGATAGGTGACAAATATGTAAGTCTCCTTATATTACACTATTTACTTTGCATATTTGAAATTTTTCATGATAAATGTGTTTTTTTTTAAATACTAGGGTAAAAATATATTGCACCGCCATTTTTGTGATGTGTGAGAATCGCTCTAGGGTAAATACTGAGAAATGGAAATGCTGTGTTGGACAGTTTGTGCATATACTGTAATAGCACCAGATTGCAATGCCCAAAATGAGCATTACTAATTTACATACCAACTTACAGTGTACAAGAGGAGCCATTTTTCCACACATTTAATATTATCAAACTTTAACATTTTTGTCAGTGGGCTGCCAAAAACAAATGGTTTGATTTGCATTTCTCTGATCCTTGGTAAAGTTAAGCAATTTTCCATGTGTTTGTTGTTCATTCTTATTTCTCTCCTGTAAAGAATGACTTCACGGGCTGGCATGGCTCAGTTAAGTGCTTGCATTTCTGCCCTGGGACCTAGGATCAAATACTGGCCCTGGCCCTGGCCCTTGCAGACCCATATGCTGAACTGGGGCATGCTTTGCATGTGGAAAGCCCCCAGCCCAGTTCCCATCCTGCACAGCCCCACCCACCTGTGTGGAATGAAACCATGTCAAAAACTGATGAGGTACAACTATGGAGACTGTTCTGGGCTCTCCCCTTTCTCTCTGTCTCTTTCTCTCTCTGTCTCTGTCTCTATCAAAAACAAAATAAATCTTAAAAAAAAAAAAAAGAATGACTTCAAATCTCTCACGGTGGGATTGCAAGATTTGCTCCAGATGAAGCTGACATCAACCATACTTGGTTGTCAAAGCTTTGAGAGATGTCATTTTTGGCTCCATTTCAGAGTTGTGGATGTCTCTGTTCACCCTTTCTGAGTTGCAAAACACCTTAGTTAATGAACTCAGTAGCCCCCACCCCATTCAAAGTCACAGAAAATCCTGGTCTTTATCAAATTTCTCTATGCTGCCATGCCTCTTGGACCTCAATGATCTCCTTTGTCTCTCTCTTTTTAGTCCACTAAGTTGCCCAATTTATCTTCCTTCCTTTCCTCTATTTCCCCACTTCTTCCACTACCCTCTAAGTGGAAAAAAAAAAAAAGAGAGAGAGAGAGAGAGAGAGAGAGAGAGAGAGATTTGGGACAAAGTGTTCCTAGGAAGACTGTGTCCCTTAAAAGCAACTGGCCCTTTCATAATCTTTCTGGAAAAGCTTCTACCTTTTCCCACAATTGTGCTGCAAGAGTCAAACAGGTTGAAGTTAACATGCAGAAAATGCAACTCACATTCAAACCCCTGCTGCCTCAGCAGAAAAACTCTTTTTAGAACTTTAAAATCCTTTTATCCCATCCTATTTGATACATTGGAGTTGCCCAGGCATTCCAAAATTATTCAGTGTATTCTGACAGCTAATATTGGATTAAAACTTTGCTGTCCCTTTCTATCTGCACCACAGCATCATACTTGCTACTTCCATTTCCTGAAATTATTTCTTCTCCCCTTTACCTAGCCAGAAGTAAGAGCCTAGCTCTACTGAGACTTGAGCTTTCTTTTCCTATAGTAAGCAAAATGCTACTACATAAAATTCCCCCACTGTTTTTGGGCTTTCCTGGGCATATACTCAGTTCTAGAAACATTCACTGAGAACCTACTATGTGTAAAATACATAAATGCAGTAGGGGAGACAAGTAATTAAAACACATTCCCGGGGAAGCCGGGATGGCTCAGTGGGTTAAGCGCTCACTTTGCAGCGCCAGGGACCGGGGATCGAATCTGGCCCCAGCCCGTGCGGAACCATATGCTGAACTGGGAGCTTCCCCAGTTCAGTTCTCTCTCTGTCTCTGTCTCTGTATCTCTCTCTCTCTCTCTCTCTCTCTCTCTCTCTCTGTCAAAAATAAATAAATAAATAAAAAAATATATATATAAAAAAACAAAACAAAAAACACATTCCCTGTACTCTAGGAACTAGAATTTAATGGAGAAATAAAATAACTCTGCAAGGAGGCTGCTGACTCTATTAAGTGTCATAAGAGATGTATAAAATGATATGGGGGAAGCGGGAATGGCTCAGTGGGTTAAGAGCTCACTTTGCAGCCCTGGGAACCGAGGATCGAATCCCGGCCCTGGCCCATGTGGACCCATATGCTGAACTGGGGAGTGCCCCCAGTTTAGTTCTCACCGGGGCAAGACCCCGGCCCAGTTCCTGCCCTGTGCAGCCCCGTGCCCACCTGTGGAATGAAACTATGTGGAAAAACCAATGATGTGCAACTATGGAGACTATTCTGGACCCTCCCCTTTCTCTCTGTCTCTGTCTCTGTATCTCTCTCTCTCTGTGTCAAAAACAATAAATAAATCTTAAAAAAAAAATGATATGGGAACAGAGTGGATTAGAGAGGAGGGTATTTGATCAGTGGAGATTTGGAGGTACTGAAGCGCTCAGGAGTATGGCAGAATGAGGGCACACTTTTGAACGTTGTGACAACCAGAAGAAGGACTTGCTTCCTGGGTTAGTTCTCATTCCTTAGTTTTTCTTGTGTAGCAAAATGGTTTTTCTCACTTTTGGTGTCTGAGGTTTTTGGAACCCGAGAGGATTCCTGAAATCATATTATGTAACCCTTCCACTTGATTAAAGGAGAAACTAAGCCCATGGCACATAGCTAGATAACACTGAGGATGAGCGTTCAGTCATCTTAATTCCTATTCTAGGGTTTCTTGCACCAAAACACAATGTCTTTGTTTATTCTCTTAACTTTTCTGCTCTCTGACTCTTGAAATATCAGTCTGATATCAGGGTTCTCAAAGGCATGTTTCAAAGAGAATTGTATTCAGTAGATGAACACATGTGTTTGTGTTGGAATACAAAGGATTACATTGTCAAATCAGATTCACACAAATCAGAGATCTTATTCGATATCAAACTTTGCAAGTAATTAATACAATTAATCAAAAGGAGCAAGCAAAGCAGAAAGAGGTCTGAGACACTGAGGACAGATCCAGGACCTTCCTTTTTTTTTTTTTAATTCTTTTTTTAAATTTATTTTTATTGTTTTGACAGAGAGAGAGGGAGAGAGAGAGAGACAGAGAAAGAATTGAACTGGGGGCACTCCCCAGTTCAGCATATGGGTCCACACAGGCCAGGATTCGATCCTTGGTCCCCAGCACTGCAAAGTGAGCGCTTAACCCACTGAGCCATTCCGGTTTCCCCTTTTGTTTTTTTTTTAAGATTTATTTTATTGTTTTTGACAGAGATAGAGAGAGATAGAGACACAGAGAAACAGAGAGAAGGGGGACGGCCCAGAGCAGTCTCCATAGTTGCACATCATCAGTTTTCAACATGGTTTTGTTCCTTACAGGTGGGTGGGGGCCGCGCAAGGTGGGAACTGGGCTGGTGGCCTCCCGCATGGGAAGCACACCCCCTCAAGCCAGGGACCAAACCAAGGGGTGAGAACTGAATTGGGGGCCTCCTGCATGGGAAGCACACCACAGTTCAGCTGGGGCCAGGATTCAATTCTCTGCAGGACCTTTCTTTTTGTATAAGACATATACTGGCTGTAATGAAACATTTTTATTTTACAGTCATGTAGCTAAATAGTTTATGTGACAGTTTTCAGAAAGCCATTTTCTTTATTTTTTAATATTTATTTATTTATTTATTTATTTATTTATTTATTTATTTATTGTTAAATGCGTTGGGGTGATTGGTTGGTTAAAATAACATAAGTTCCAGGTGTACAATTCTACATTACATCATCTATGCATTGCATTATATGCTCACCACCCAGAGTCAGTTCTCTTTCCATCATCATATATTTGATGCCTCCACCCTACTCTCCCACCCTCCTTCCTGTTGACCCTCAGCCATTCTCTTTAAATCCATAGATTCTATACGAGCAATTCTAAAATAGAGATATCTCACAAAAAGCATTCCAGGACACTCATAAGGACACTCATCCTAGCAAATAACAGTATATTTTCCAGGAGGTCCAGTTATAAACATATTTACAGTACTGGGTCATCACTTTTTTTTTTTTCCAGAAAGCATCTTGACCTCCTCATGCCCAGTAATGAGAAATGAATCACAGGCCAGCTGCCTTAACTCCTTCCCCAATATTTACGTATTCAATAGGAAGTAAACAGACCTCACACGAAAACATCTTCTGCAACACTACCAGATACTCCATCAGAGGAAGAAGAGGAAAAAATCAAGCCTGTTGTTTTTTTATATTTAACTGTGATCACAGTGAGAGGGAGATGGAAATACTAGAATTTTGTTTCCAAACTATCTTTAATCAGAACCTGCAAAAATGTTATCCCAAATTAGTTTCTTTGGGCCCCAGACAAAGTAGCCATTTCCCAAGGCCTTTTATTCACTCTTCCTTGCTTTACAGACACACACACACACACACACACACAAATGTATTCATAGGAATGTCCTTCAACCAAGAGCACTCTTACAATCATTTATATATTTTTATGCCTTCAAAAATCCCATTTAGGGGAAGCCGGGATGGCTACGTGGGTTAAGCGCTCACTTTGCAGCGCCGGGGACCAGGGATCGAATCCCGGCCGCGACCCATGCGGAACCATATGCTGAACTGGGAGCTCCCCTAGTTCAGTTCTCTCTCTGTCTCTGTCTCTGTCTCTGTATCTCTCTCTCTGTTCAAAATAAATAAATAAAAAATATATATTAAAAAAAAATCCCATTTATTGGTAGATACTATGGCAAATCACATACCAATTGCATTTCAATTCACATCTGACTTCCACTGTTGTACCCTGCAGTCTTTTCTCTATAGAACTATTGATACAATCTTAAAAAAAAAAAAAAAAGCCAAAAGGTATCGACCATGTTTATTCCCTTGAGTAAAATGCTCTGATGGTTTCATATTGCACTGGGAATAAAACCAAACTTAGTACACTGTCTATGAGGGCCTTCAAGATCTGACCCCTGCATATTTCTCCAGTCTCAATTCTAACTCTTTCCCTATCCTCCTTCTTTCTGGAACTTGAACATGTTATGCTTACATACACCAAGCTTGTCCAATCTGCTCCCGCAGGCTGCGTGTAACCCTTGATGGCTTTGAAATTTAAATTTGTATACTTTCTTAAAACATTTAAAAAATTTTTTGCAAAATACTTTTTTTAGCCCATCAGCACCCATTAGTGTATTTTATGTGTGACCCAAGACAATTCTTGTGACCCAGGGAAACCAGAAGTTTGGATACCGCTAAATATACCTCAGGACTTGTGCTCCAGCTGTTCCCATTGCTGAGAACTCTCTGCCTCCTACTCTTTAACAGGCTGGCTGCTTCTTTTCATTCAAGTAACAGGTCAAATGTTACCTGCAAGGAAGATTTTACATGAGCACGCAGTCTAATGAAGTTCCCTGTTACCCACAACTGTGTCTCTATTACTTTAATTTCTTCCATAGCATTTATAAGCATTTAATATTGCCTTGATTATTTATTTGTTTTCTTATTTATCTTGTTTATCTGATACTTTTTGGGTGGTTAGAATAATGCTTTGCACAAAAAAGACATTCAAGATACAACGTTAAATGAATGAATGGGTGGGTTGCAATTTCTCCTCCATGTATACTTTCAGGTAATCTAACCTTACATCTATCTGTATGTAGATGACTCTCTAATATCTGGAAATTATTCAACACACTTATAAGAAACCTAGGAATCAAAGAAGAAATCATCAGAGATATTTGAAAATATTTTGAAGTAAGTTACAATAAAAGTACAACATTTCAAAATTTGTGTGATACAGAAAAACAGTTCCTAGAGAAAAATGTATAGCTCTATATTAGAAAAGAATAAAGTGCTAAAATTGTTTACCTTAAATGTTCATTTTATGTCATCTATATGTACATGACCCTCAAGTTTTTATCTCCCACCCAAATAGCAGTGCCTGAATGAAGACTTTTATATCCAAATGTTTTACTTGATATCAATTTTTAGAAGACTAACAAGTGTCTCAAACTTAAGTAGGTCCAAAACATAACTCTTAATTTCTTTGCCCAAATATTTCTTTTCCACTCTCTGCATCTTAATAAATGACACCTTAATTTTTTACATTTGCTTAAGTCCCCAATTGAAGTCTTCCTCGATCTTTTCCTTTCCCTCACCTCCCAATTTCAATCTTCTCAGTGTATTCTCTTAATTCTATTTCTAAAATACATTTTAAATTGCTCAATTTAAAATTAGAACAAATGTTCCCTGAGTCATAAAACAGATAAACTGTACCAAACCATGATGTGCAAAACAAACTGTCTAAGCTTCATTTAGAACTATATGTTCCCAAACAAGTGTATGGTCATAGTAATTTTACACTGATTCACATGTTCTAAAGATGGGGCTAATGACTATTCTAGCAACCCACCTAGTATACAAATCTTTGCTTAAACCACCCTCTGACTATTGTTTCTCCAGTGGTATTTTCTTATTGTCCCTTTATTTTTGTCAACTTCTGCCTCAAATTTATGATTGTTATGATTGTGATGATTTACTCATCGTTATGAAATATTACTCTTTATATCTCATAATACTCTTTGTCTTACAGTCTATTTTATTTGATATTAATATAGCCACACTGACAGTTTTTATTGGTTTCTGTATCTTTTGCCATCTGTGAATTTTCAACCTATCTATATCTTTATATCTAAAACATGTCTCTTACATACAGTAGATAGTTTGAGTCTTCTTTTTAAATCTACTCTAATTAATATCTACTTTTTAGTTTTAGTTGATGTAATTACTGATGTGATTGAATTTATGTCTACCATCTTGTTATTTGTGTTCTATTTGCTCCATCTATTAGTTGATTTTTTTTACCCCTTTATCTTTTGGGTTAATAAATTAAAATAATCTCTTGTTTTTTTAGCTATGTCTGTGTTTTTAGAGGTTTACTAATTAGAGAGGATTTAGTGATAACTCTAGAAATGAAAAGATTTATTTTTAACTTTTCATAGTTTGCTTATGGTTAATATATTGTATCACTTCTCATAAAATATAAGAGCCTTCCAAACATGTAAGTTCATTTATTTTGCCATTTTTTAAAATTAAGGTGCAATTAACATATTGCTATCTTTCTTTTTATATTTACTCTCATATTTAGTGTTTCTAGTGCTCTTCATTCCTTCCTACAAGTCAAGTTTCTATCTGGTATCATTTTGCTTCACACTGAAGAACTTCTTTAAATGCATTTTGTAGTTTTAGAATGTTGGTGACAAATCCTTTCTGTTTTCATTTATGTAAAAATGTCTTCCACTCAATATCCTTCAATTTAAAACATTATTAAAAATAAATTTTATTTTTAGTAGTTTTAGTTTTAAGGAAAAATTGATTGGAAAATACAGAGTTCCCATATAGCTCCCCCACAATACACACACACAAATCCCCCTATTTACACTTGTATTGGTGCAGTACATTTGTTACAACTGGTGAACCAGTATTGATAAGTTATTAACTAAAGTCCATAATTTATATAAGGATTCACTCTTTGTGTTGTATATTGCATGAGTTCTGTCAAATATATAATGACATGTATCCACCATTACTGTATTGTACAAAATAGTTTCATTACCCTAAAAATCCATTGTGCTTCATCTATTCATTCCTCCTTCCCATAGTCTGAATCCCTGACAAACACTGATTTACTGTCTTCATAGTTTTGATTTTTAAGTGTCATAGAGTTTGAATCCTATAATATGAAAGCTTTTCAGATTAACTATTTTCACATAACAATAAGCAGTTAAATTTCTCCCAAGTGTTTTTGCAGCCTGAGAACTAATTTCTTTTTATTCCTGACTAATATTTTATTGTCTGCATATACCACTTATTTATTTTTGCACCTATTGAAAGATATCTTGATTGCTTCCAAGTACTGGCAATTATAAATAAGGCTTCTATAAACATTGGTGTGTAGGCTTTGATATGGACATAGGTTTTCAACTCATTTGGGTAAGTACAACTGCTAAATCATACTTCCAAAATATGTATAATTTTGAAAGAAACTGTCAAACTCTCTCTTAAGTGGCTGTATCATTTTGGATTCCCTCCACCAGTGAATAAGACTTTCTGCTGCTCCACATCCTCATCAACATTTGTGTTATCACTGTTTTTTTATTGTAATTATTCTAACAGATGTAAAGTGGTATCTCATTGTTGTTTTAATTTTTAATTCCCTAATAACTTACGATTTGGAGCATCTGTATATCTTGTTTGATGACATTTCTATTCAGAGATTTTCCCATTTTTAAATTGGGTTCTTCATTTCTTATTGTTAAGTTTAAATTTTTTTTTGCATATTTTGGAAACCAATCCTAATCAGATGTGTGTTTTGCAGATTTCTTTCCAGTCTGTGATTTGTCTATTCTCTTAAAAGTTTCTTTTGGAGAGTAGAAATTTTTCATTTTAATTAAATCCAACTTATTAAGTCCTAGTCATAGCAATCAGATAAGAAAAAGAAAAAGAAGGTACCATATCGAAAATGAGAAAGTAAGATTGTCATTATTTGCAGATGATATAATACTATATATAGAAAACTCCAAAGATTCCACAAAAAATCTTTTAGAATTGATAAATGAATTTAGTAAAGTAGCAAGATACAAAATTAATATTCAGAAATAGGTTGCACTTTTATATACCAATGATGAACTATCAGAAAAAGAATTTAAGAAAAACACCCCATTTTCAATTGCATCAAACAAAAAATACCTAGAAATAAATTTAACCAAGGAAGTAAAAGGCTGTAGTCATAATATTATAGGACATTGAAGAAAGAAATTGAAGAAGATACAAATAAATGAAGACATATACCATGCTCATGGACAGAAAGAATTAATATAGTATTTCTACTGCTCAAAGCAATCTATAGATTAAATTCAATCCCTATCAAAATACAAATGATATTTTTCACAGAACTAGAACAAATAATCCTAATATGTATATGAAAACATAAAATGTTCTGAATAGCTATGACTCTTCTGAGAAAATACAAAGCTGGAGGAATCATGTTACCAAACTATACTACATGGTCATGCTAAAAACAGCATGGTACTGGCATAAAAACGGACACATTGATCAATGAAAAAGAATAGAGAGCCAGAAATAAATCCATTCCTATATTTTCATCCATCATTGAATCTACAACAAAAGAAGCAAGAATTTACATTGGGGTAAAGACAGTCTATTCAATAAATGATGCTGGGAAAACTGGACTGATACATGCAAAAACATGAAACTTGACCACCTTCTTACACCATATACAAAAATAAACTCAAAATGGATTAAAGACTTAAATGTAAGACCCGAAGTCATAAAACTCCTAGGAAAAAAATACAGAAAGTAGTTCTCAGACATTACCCTAAATAATATTTTCACTAATATGAGAACTGTCCAGAAAAAAAATCTAGTCATAAATGCCTCTATGTTTCATATTACATGGCTGGATACTTTCCAGACAACCCTTGCATACCTCCTTGGGCAAGAAAAACAAAAGAAAAATAAACAAATGGGACTACATCAAGCTAAAAATTTTTTTGCTTGGAGGTCAGCAAAGGAGGTCAACAACAAAATGAAAAGATATCCTGCTGAGTGGGAAAAGATACATCTGATAAAGGATTAGTATTCAAAACTTATATATAAAAAAACTCATACAACTCAATACCAAACAAATAAAATCCAATTTAAAAATGGACAGAGGATATGAATAGACATTTCTTCAAAGAGTACATACAGATCACCAATAGACATACAAAAAGATGCTCAATATCACTAATCATCAGAGTAATGCAAATAAAAACAATATACCACCTCATACCTGTTAGAATGGCCATTATTAACAAATCAACAAACAGGTGTTGGTGAGGATTTGATAAAAAGTAAACCTTGTGCACTGTTACTGGGATTGCAAGTTGATGCATCGACTATGAAAAACAGTATGGGGAAGCCGGGATGGCTCAGTGGGTTAAGCGCTCACTTTGAAGCCCCAGGGACCGAGGATCAAATCCTGGCCCTGGCCCGTGTGGACCCATATGCTGAACTGGGAAGTTCTCCCAGTTCAGTTCTCTCTCTGTCTCTATATCTCTCTCTCTCTCTCTCTGTCAAAAACAATAAATAAACAAACAAATAAATAAATAAAATAATATCTTTAAAAAATTAAAAAAAAAAAAAAGAAAAACAGTATGGAGATTCCACAAATGAATGAATGAATGAATGAATGAATGAATGAATAAAAAAAAATAGAATCATCTTAGGAACCAGCCATTCTAGTCCTGAGTATCTATCCAAAAAAATCCAAAACACTAATTTGAAACGATACATGTACCCCTATGTTTACTGCAGTGCTATTCGCAATAGCCAAGATATGGAAACAACTAAAATACCTATCAATAGACAAGTGGATAAAGAGGATGTTGTACATATATACAATATAACATTAATATTATTCTGCCATAAAAACAGAATATCTTACTATTTTTAACAATATCAATGGACCCTAGAGGGTATTATGCTGAGTGAAATAAGTCAGAGAAAGACAAATATTAATACTATATGATCTCACTTATATGTGGAATCTAAAGAATAGGACAAATGAACAAACAAAACAGAAATTAACACACAGATACAGAAAACAAACTGATGGTTGCTATTAGTAGACAGAATGGGGGCTGGGAGGTGAGTGAGAGGGGCGAAGGGATTAGGAAATACAAAACGTAGTTAAAAAATACTCGTAGTCACGGCAGTGTGAAATACAATGTGGGGGAATATAGTCAATAATATATAAACTATGTATAGTGTCAGATAAGTGCTAGACTTATGAAGGGGAGTCATTTCATAGATCATATAAATGCCTAATCACTATCCTGTACACCTGAGACTAACATAAAATAATATTGAATGTCAATTATAATTCAAAAATATATAGGGGAAGCCAGGATGGCTCAGTGGGTTGAGCACTCATTTTGCAGCCCTGGGGTCCAAGGATCATACCCCAGCTTTGGCCCATGAGGACCTATATGCTGAACTGGGGTGTGCCCACGCTTTGGTTCTCACTGGGGCGAGCTTCCCATGTGGGAGGCCCTTGGTTTGGCTCCCACACTAGGCACGCTTCCCAGCTTGCTAGGGCGTGGCTACCTTAGGGGAGGCTGCCAGGCCTGGATCCTGCCCTGCACAGCCCAGAGCCCACCTGTGGAACAAGACTATATCAAAAACTAGTATACAGCTGTGGAGACTGCTCTGGGCTCTACCTCAACTCTCTGTCTCTGTCTCTGTCTCGCTCTGTCAAAAACAATAAAAATTTATATATATATATATATGTGTGTGTGTGAATCTATCTATCTATCTATCTATCTATCTATCTATCTATCTATCTATCTATCTATCATCATCACCAAAAGTAAAGTACAATAGTATAGAGAATATAGTCAATGGTATTTTCATATCTATGTACAGTGTCAGATGTATAGTACACTTGTTGGGGTTATCACTTTGTGAGGTGGGTGAACGTCCAATCATTATGTTGTTTTGTACACCTGAAACTAATTTTAAAAACAGTAATGAAGAAGTAAAAAAGGCACAGCTAAGAAATAAAAAGGGCATATCATTTTGGAATTGAGATGTAGTCAAAGATTTGTGTAGTAAAAATTGTAAACGTCTGAATATCATATGCTAAGCCCTGTACTTTCCTGAGTTTTGGAATTCAGTCATGTGGGGAAATAATTTATTTAGCCTAAGATTTTTTTCATGTCAAGAAGACTCTATCTTTAGACTTAATAATTAGAAATCAATGTCAAATTTATCAGATAATGCTTTGTGACTCGAGTTAAAGCAACTTCAAAATATTCAGAGCAACATTTAAAAATAAAAAATTAATTCTTTTTCTAATTTTAAGTGGAAAAATGAGTTTTTAATGTTATTTTTATAGGACTTTCTGTCTTTATTTTATTGATATCTAAAAGTTATTTATAACTCAGCATATCAGCCTTATATTGTTTATACAAGCAGCAAATATCTTCTACTCTTTCACTTGCCCTTTCACTTTCTTTTGCAAATTGGGGTTTTAAAAACCAGAAACTAAGGTGGAATTAAAAGGGAAAAAGTTTTATTGAGGAGTAACACCTGTGGGGAAAAAGGGAGGAGGAAGGATTGGGCAGAAATTGTCATCAGACAATTCCAACCTGAAAAATCTTGGCCAGCCCAACAGGTAGCATGAGGAAAATATTTTCTATTTATGAGTCCTCCGTTGGTCAGAAATGATGAACTGTTTGTACCATTGCTTTGCTCACTTGGTTGGTTATCAGCTGGGACCCACCCTGAGAAGAGAGCGACCTTGGCTACCACAGCTTGCTTAGTTTTTGGCTGGAGAACCTCCTCAAGAATACTCATCGCATGACCGGCTCCACAGCTAGGCAAACTCTATGCAGCTAATAGCTACTACTGTCATCTAACCACACTCTTTGCAGCAAGGCAGCAAGTCATCTCTTGAAGGGGGCTCTGAGTAGCAAATCTGTGTCCATCACACTCTTTTAATAAAATCTTTTTGTGAACAGAATATATTTTTTTTTATTTTAATGTAGTCAAAATTTCAATCATTTGCTTTAGGTCACTGTGCTTTGCATTTTGTTTAAGAAATCTTTCTCTAGGTTGACCTCATGAAGGTACTCGCTTATATCTTTCCCTAAAAACCTTTTAGAAGTACCTTCCACATTTCAGTCTTGAGGCCATAGAATTCATTTCTGCATATAGTGTAAAGAGATCTGTTTTTCCCATATGAATACTGCATTGGCCTCACATTCTTGAAAGGACCATCCAATTCCAATGATTTGCAATGCTAATCCTATCACACACTAAGTGTCCATGTACGTATGGATGTGTTTATGGCTTTCTATGCTCTTCTGTCTTAATACAGTCATGCCTTTGTACTCAACTGCTTTGAAACTAGTCAAAGTTGATAGTAGATGTATTTTGATGTGAAAATTTTGTCCTAGTACTCATCATTTGTTTAGTACTCATCATGCATCCCAGAAACTATTACAGTAATGACAAATACCAAGGTACCACTGCATTATTCCTTATGGAAAAAATTTGTTTGTTACTCGTAATTTTTGGTACTCATTGCAACCCCTCCCCTCCCCGAATCAATTTACAACAAGTACCAACACACCACTATACATTAGTCACCCTTATCCACAGTTTTGCTTTGTGAAGTTCCACTTGTTCATGGTCAGCTGTGGTCTGAAAAATATTAAATGGAAAATTCCAGAAATAAACATTTCATAAGTTTTAAATTGCACAGCATTCTGTGTAGCATGATGAAATCTCATGCCAACCCATTCATTTCATCCCACCTGGGCTATGAATCATTTCTTTGTCCAGTGTAGCCACATGTTCAAGTAACCCCTACTTTATATAACAATGTCCCCAAAGCACAATGGTAGTGATGCTGGCAATTTAGATATGCCAAAGGGAAGTCATGAAGTGCTTTCTTTAAGTGAAAAGTTGGAAGTTCTTGACTTAAGGGGGAAAATGTGTGCTAGGGTTGCAAAGATCTATGGTAAGAATAAACTTACTATCCATGAAATTGTGATCACGATAAGAGAAATTCATGCTAGTTTTGCTTTCTCACCTCAAACTGAAAAAGTTACAGTCATACTGTGTGATAACTGCTTAGTTAGGATGGAAAAGGCATTAAGTTTGTGGGTGGAAGATAACAAAAAATGTGTTCTGATTAATGGCAGTGTTGCACCAGAAAACATTGAGCCTATACAAAGACTTGAGCAAGGGATTCACTGACAACGAGCCATTTACTGCAAGTAAGGGATGGTTACACAGATTCAGGAATAGGTTTGGACTGAAAAATACAAAAATACTAAAAAGAGAAACCACATTCACATAATTTTATTACAGTATATATTTATAATTGCAGACCAGCCTGAACCCAAGGGTTGCCCTTGCAGAGATCCTAAACATCAGAAAGCACAGTGTTTGTAACTTTCTCTTGACATAAAAACTAAGCGAGAGTACTATTCCCACTGGGAGGAGAAAGAAGGTAGGTTGTAGGAAGTTCAACAGGATAACAGCCTGTATGTGCAGGGATTAGTGTCAGGCTGCTTCAGTCTAAAGTGGGTGATGGAAGAGTATACATAAATCTAGCAATCTCTGAGTTGTTTTTACCCTGAAGTCTTCACTTACTAGAGAAATGTGTGTGAGAATTGTGTGTTAGCATAATAAAGTGGTTAATATTTCAACATTGTGATTTGGCTGATGAGGTTCAATCCATTAGCTTTACCAATTATTAGTTTAAAATTTCTAAGCCTCAATATCCTCATCTGTATTATGGGAATGATAAGGATTATAGTATCTACTCTATAGAATTGCTATGAGGGTTAAATGACATCATTTATATAGGACTAAACTAGTAAGCATTTAATAAATATGAATTGCTGTTTTGATAAAATATTTGTAGCCTCTTCAGTTGAGTACATATAATGGAAAGTATATCTTTAAAAGAGAAGCCCTGCATCCTTTAGTAAATGGCAGGAAAAAAAGCTAGCAGCACACAAATGTCAAATGACCTTATGTTTTGGAGTGCTCTGAGTCTGCTTCTTCCTGAGTATGTTTTTGTAGCCCACAATTTAAAGTCTCTTGAAGCTGGGTTTATTGCCACTTACGACTCAGACAGAAATGTAGCCCACTTACTGAAGCGTTTGTTTAAAACTATCACAAGTCTAGACTAGAAATATGTTCTAATGTAAGAATTTCCATTCCCCGGTAACCAGCTTGGGGGTAATATAGTGGGGTTCTCACTCTGTAAGATTCAGGTTTGGAAAGGCCCCCTTCTGGCACGTGACAGTGATTACAAAGGTATGGCTTTCCTGGCGAAAAATCTCAGTAGAGAGGTGATAATGGCAATCGTGCCAACCAGAGAAATGCACAGGAATTGAACTCTTTTTTTTTTTTTAGATTTATTTTTATTGTTTTTGACAGAGAGATACAGAGACAGAGAGAAGGGGGAGGGCCCAGAACAGTCTCTATAGTTGCACATCATTTGTTTTTCCATATAGTTTCATTCCACAGGTGGGCGGGGCTGCACAGGGCAGGAATTGGGCCGGGGTCTTCACCCCGGTGAGAACTGAACTGGGGGCACTCCCCAGTTCAGCACATGGGTCCACACGGGCCAGGGCCGGGACTCGATACTCGGTCCCCGGGGCTGCAAAGTGAGCACTTAACCCACTGAGCCATCCCGGCTTCCCCCCTGAACTCTTTTAAGCACGTAAGCAGCAACTTGGAGGAGTGTACAATATTTGTTTTCCTTCCTGGATGAGATTGTCCTCCTTTCAATTCTCCAAGCTAAATGCACAGTGGAAGGTTGCCTGGGTGACAGCCCGTAAACTAAGCAGTCGTTTTGCAGTTAATTGAAGGGTTTGTGCACCCAGAACCAGCTTTAATTGTTTTTTTAAAAGTACTTTGAGCTGTGCAACAGAAAAAACTAATCACAGAAAAAGAATCTAGATCTACGCTGTTTTTAAATGTATCCCTTGTTGAATTGCAGGCTGGCAGCTGCCACAGAAATCAGTGCCACAGTGAATTAGGGTGATGCTGACTGTTGCTTGGCTTGGTGTTTCTTCAGCTCTGTGCCAACTCCCTCGGCAAAACACACCATAGGTAAGCCAGATCTCCATTTTCATCAAATTTTAGATAAGACCATATGTTGTAACATTTTTCACTCCAAAGAGTATCCCAGAAGAGGAACTGTCAAGTAAACTGATAGAGAAAACTGTGTTCTAATCGCAAATATTTATATTCTTAGAGTTGTCATAAGCTATTTTTGACTTTTCCAATATTGAGACACTCCTTTCTAATACTTTATGCAAATGCCTCTAGACCATAGGCTAAAGATCAAGAACAAGAACAAGAACAGCATATAAAATACTTGCTTCCATTGAATTATACCCAGGGACAATCTTTTATTTTAATAACCTAAATATGTTATCTTTATATGGTATAAACCTTCTCATAATCACTCAGTATTGTATATATGTGTTCTTGGCCATATTTTCTCAACACAAAAAAGGACTTCAATTGCTTTGTCTTAATTGCATAAGATTTCAAATCAAATGTACAGTGTAATAAAAATATTTTGTTTTAGTGTGCACACAATCAAGATAAAAGAAACTGGTCTTCAATAGATGCTGAATCGGAAATACCTGTGGAATGAAACATTATTGCTTAAAAATCATTGATCAAAACAAACCTACAGAGAAAACTGAGAAGAATTTCCATATGAAAAAACTTAAAGTGGAAATGTATAGATTAAAAATCAAAGAACAAATGGAGCTCACTAATCAAAAGCAACGTGTGTCTATATACGTTAAAGAGTGAGCTATACATAGTAATACTGCTATTATCAATCATCATTGTCTTCCTCTAGTTGCTACTGAATGTGTGAAACAATGGATGACCAAATCATGACCACATTGCCAAGTATTTTAGTGATTTGATTTGATAACTTTCAAGTGGCAATTGGTTTAAGTCTTAATTTTTATTTTTTATTTAGATATAGTACTTGTGAAATGCTCTCCCTTAATTTAAACCACACTTCATAATGTATATTGTCATTTTATTGCCAGGAGTAATAACCATGGGGAAAAAAAATACCGTGGGGGTTTTACTTTAACTTTATGAACAAGCTGGTGATATAAATGTATATTTCTTGCCTACTTGTGATTTGAATATCTGATTTTCAACTTTTTTGAAGGACAGGTTTTAATTATCTTTTGTTTCTGAAAGTGTTTCTTTTTCTTGGTATTGCAAATACTGCTGTATTTTCAAAAATACATAAATACAAGTTGCAAAGCAATTTGCTGGGGCAAATATGTGTAGTGGTTTTAAGTTTTCTGTGGCCAGATTTTGAGTGTATTGTTTGCTCCCCCAGCTCTTAGTAAAGTTCAAAGTACACTGTTTATTTAATGCTAACAATTAGAATAATGATGATTAAGTGACATCAATCAACCAAATGTTTGCTACCCTTAGAAGAGCTTAAAACAAACAAGTCAGGCACTACTGGTGGGAGTGTAAGTTTATATAGTTATTCTGGAGAACAATCTGGCAGTATTTGGTGAAATTAAATACACTCAGCTCCTTCACCTCAGAAATCTTTTGGATAGTGCATAATAAGGCCTGGACAAGTATATTTATCAGTGTTGTTTATGGAACGGGAAGTAGGAGGCAACTTAGATGTCTATCAGCCAGGGAAGGGATAATAAAATATGGTGGATGCATATGATACAGATGTTGGAAGCAAACAATTAGAGATACTCAGAAGTATAAGGCTAAAGTTTAAAAACAAAGTGTTAAGTTAGAAAATAAGCAGCAAGGTCTATAGTACAACATCATTTAAAACGGGCACATACACATAACAGTACCACATGCCTTATAAAGACTTACACATAGCTGAGGATACCTCTAGGCACATTAGACTGAGTTCCTATGAAGCAAAGGGGAGTGAGAGAGAGAATCAGAGTTGAAGGGTGAAAAAATAAACAAAACAAGGCGCACCGGACAAGGCCTAATACTGCTAATGAGGAGCATGATTAATCCACCCCTGTCTACCTAAGATCCAAAGGAGGAAATGAAAATAGGCCTATTTTATAAGTGTTCCTTTTAATACTACTTACGTTAAGTTTTTTGTAGCCTTTGTACCCACATCTCTACAGTGTGAGATCCCATTTTGCCAATGCCTGTGCCTGGTTTTTCTGGTCTGTAAAATATGGATAGTGATACTATTGTGCTAATGGTGTTGTTTGGAATTAAATAGCTAAAATATATGTAAAGCATTTAAAATAGTGTATGGCATATAGCAAGCATTTAATAGATGCTGGATATTATTGTTGTTACTATTATTGCATTGTTTTTATTATGTAATATCACTTTGAGCAACAGTAGGGAAAGATTTGAGTTTATTGTCTATATTAATTCTTTATTAGAAATTTGGGGAAGAACTAATATTTATCTTAGGAAACCTAAATCTAAAGGAATAAGTGGTAATGATAAATGTCAATTAGAAAATAAAGTGTATCACAAGAAAGATGATGGATTGGATTCTAATCACTAGGTCAGTGTTTTCAGAAGTTGTCTAATGATAAGAATCACCTGAATGCTTGAGCCAAAAAAAAAACAAAAAACATATATATATATATGTGTGTGTATATATATATATATATATATGTGTGTGTGTGTGTGTATGTATATATATATATATATATATATATATATATATATATATATATATATATCCTGGAAACAGTAAAAAAGATCGGTGGTTGCCAAGGATTAGAGAGGAGGGGAAATTGAATAGGTGGCACACAAAGGATTTTCAGGGCAGTGAAATTTCTCTGTATGATATAGTAATGGTGGATACATGTCATTATGTAAAACATTTGCCCAACCCCCTAGAATGTGCAACACCAAGAATGAACCCTCATTTGCCCAAACCCCTAGAGTGTGCAACACCAAGAGTGAATCCTCATGTAAATTCTAGACTTCGGTTGATAATGATGTGTCAATGTTTGTTCATCAGTTGTAACAAATGCGTAATTTGGGTGCTGGGTGCTGCCAATGAGTGGGCGGGCAGCCTGTGTTTGGGCAGGGAGCATCAGGGAGGATAAGGGAACTCTTAGTGCTTTCAACTCAATTTTGTTGTGAACCTAAAACTGCTCTATAAAATAAAGTATATTTAAAAAGGATCTATTATTCTTTTTCATTAAATCAAAAAGGGAGGAGAGTCCCCAGCCTCACCACAGACCTACTAAATCAAAAGGTACCTGAGAATCTTTATTTATAACAAGGATATAACATAATACTCAACGCTCAAGCAAATTTAGCTAAAACTGCACTAAGCTAAGGCCTCATCTCTTCAAAAGCCAAAGATACAAGACACCCTCCTCACATGGTGGCGCTGTTGCTGACCTCATCTATTATCGGTCTGTAAAAACAAATGCCTGCTTCCTTAGGCATCAGGCCTTTCCCAGCAGCCCAATCCCATCCTCTTGTACCCATCTTTCATTTCCTGTGGCCAATCTGTCACAAGTCCTGTTAAACTTTATTTTCAAATTTTTGTTAGTGCCTTTTTACTCACTATCATAATAACCTTCCTAAAATGCCAATGTTCCTAAAAGACACTATTTAGAACCCTCCATGGCTTTGCCAACCTCTTCAGCAATAAAAGGTAATTTCCCATAGGGTCCACTCTCTCCTCATTGACCCTGAATATAGGCCTTTGTTCATGCCCTTCCCCCAGTCAAAAAAGCCCTTTCTCCTTCAATCTGAGTCTCCAAATATTATTTTCTTCCCAAATAGTATTGATACCTTTCTTTCCATGGATGTTCCAGCCCACATGGCCATCCCATTTCTCTGGCATCTATAAAGTTCAATATTTGTTATTTGTCTTAACGCTTAATTGTATATTTTCTTTCTTTCATTTTGTCTTAACTATTTTATATTAAGTTCTGTGGTGACCAGTCAATGAAAGGTGCTGAAATACAATAGTATCCTCTTAAATGAATGGATGATTTTATCAAACAGTACTATTTCTGGGGTAAAGTGCATGTTCTTCCTGGGGAAAAAAGCTCATGTAATTTGACCCATGCATTCTGAAGGCATTTGCAAGCTTAGAACATTGAAGACCAGTTCTAGACATTTTTTTTTTAAAGATTTATTTTTATTGTTTTTAACAGAGAGAGAGATACAGAGACAGAGACAGAGAGAAGGGAGAGGGCCCAGAACAGTCTCCATAGTTGCACATCATTTGTTTTTCCACATAGTTTCATTCCACAGGTGGGAGTGGGGCTGCACAGGGCAGGAACTGGGCCGGGGTCTTCATCCCGGTGAGAACTGAACTGGAGGCACTCCCCAGTTCCACATATGGGTCCGCACGGGGTGGGGGCCGGGATTCGATCCTCGGTCCCCAGGGTTGCAAAGTGAGCACTTAACCCACTGAGCCATCCCGGCTTCCCCCAATTCTAGACATTTTGCTGCAAATTTTTCTTAGCTTTTCTTCACAAAGTTGTACTATGAAATGGGCCTTTTGTTCTTTTGCTTCCAAACAAAAGCCAGTTCATTGCAAGTGAATTGCCCACTCAATCAATTAGCAAGTGACTAAAGCGTCAGAAGCAGAAAAGGAAATAAGAGTCTAACAAAGGATTTTGTGCTATTTCCAACAGCAAGAAACTTCTTAGGAGGAAGCTGTTTGGTGACTTCAAAAACTTCAATTTAAGAGGTATTTCAGTGACTTGGAAAACCAAGAAGTGATATTTAAAATTAGGGCTTTCCTAGAAAATTTAGAATGGTGGCCACACTGCTCTTCAATGACTCACACTGTGCTAGAATTATGGAGCATACAAATGTGGAAAGCATGAAATGCCCATGCTATGGAGGAGTTTACAGTATTGTTGGGAAGATTGGACTTTCATAAAGAAAATAATTATAGAGATTTTAACAACAACTAAACAGTAGAGAAAATAAAATCCCACAAGAATTTGCTCCAACACAATGAGCCAACCAACACTTTGAACATAGATAGTATTTCAGATCCTCACTAATCATTTGAAGAGGCCGTTATCATTTTCATTTTATAGATGAGCACATGAAGTTCAGAGAAATTGAGCAACATGCTCAAGGTTACACAGTTGATCATCTGTGGATGAGGGATTCGAACCTTGGTTCTATTAGTCTCAAAAGTGGTACTCTTTCCATTCTGGTGTTGATACATCCTTTCTTCTCCTGTGCCACAGCAGAGCTTGCAAAGTTATGGTAAAATTATTATTGTTCCTAATTTAAAATATATGTGTGTGGGAAGCCGGGATGGCTCAGTGGGTTAGGTGCTCACTTTGCAGCGCCGGGGACCTGGGATCGAATCCCGGCCCCGGCCCATGCGGAACCATATGCTGAACTGGGAGCTCCCCTAGTTCAGTTCTCTCTCTGTCTCTGTATCTCTCTCTCTCTCTCTCTTCTGTCAAAATAAATAAATAAATAAAATATATATTAAAAAAATATATATATATATATGTGTGTATAGAACCAAAATTGGTGGGGTTATAGGCTTGCCCCTTTTTCAAAATCATCTTTAAAACTGTTGTAATATTTCACACATCAAAGAAGGAAACAGGTGACACTGTAAATGGAATATGTTACATTTGAATCACCTACTTTTTTTGTTGCCTCTCAATTAAAATTTTCATTTTCTCTTAAAGGCCATTAATGGAACAAGAAAGATGAATAAAAATAAACTGATTCATGATTTCCTGGAAATAATTTCAAGAGGTGATGTGGAATTCATCTGTGACCATATTACTAAAGTTCATTCCATCCTTGGGAACCTTGACTTTCAGCATCCAAAGACTGGTAATACACCGCTCATTACTGCAGCAGAAGAAAATCTAACTGAGGTAACATGTGGTGCCCGGGAGCCATAAATAGTCTTCTAAGATAAGGATTCCAAGATGAGATGTTTGGGAATAGCATTATCACCCACTCCCATGGAAGAATGTCTGAAGGCATAAAGTGGGAGTGGGGGTGGAGGAGGTAGGGTATGGGAGGCTACTAAATAATAACCTGGGAGACGCTAAATAATCTGGGCAGTCTACACCTTTATCTATTTCCTCACTCAGTCAACACATATTTCTGCTATACACAAAGCACTATATTATACTAGACTAAAGTGACCAGATTTTAACATTGGTAAAGCAGGACACCATTGACCGGGGGAGGGGCTTCTTGATTAAAAATTTGGTCTATCTCCCGCCGTTCCCTAGCTTGTCGTGCATTCTTTCCAAAAATCAGGACTTTTTTAAAACGCTGCGGGATGCAGGACGCGGGACAAATTGTTAAAAATCGGGACTGTCCCGCCAATAGCGGGACATCTGGTTACCTTATACTAGACTTCATGTTGGATACAAAGTTGAATCAAACACAGATGTTACCCTTGAGGAGATTATGGCTTAGTCAGACCACATAATGGAGCCTGAGTTTTTCCTCCTTTAACTTTCCACCCTCAGTACCTAGAAATTTGTTCCCTGCTCTAAACAAACGCATATAATCTTGAGTATAGAGAAAAAATGTACATAAACAGTAGCAAGATGTAGAAGAGCAGAAGATTGTCTTAGATGTTCTAGCTGCATACAGCTGAGTCCCTGACATATCCAGGTGCTTAATAAATATTAAATGGATAAACCAATGAACAAATATTCTATTTTGATTTTATTGATCATTTATACCATTATGTGTGGAACTCATAAGATCCTTTTTAAAAAAATGCAGGTGAAAATGATAACAATATGAGCACCTGGAATTGAGGGGCAGCAAGGAGGTGACTACAAGGGTTATAGAAAAGGGCTTAGAATGAGGAAACTATGGTGAAAAAGACAAATTTTACCCAGCTGCACAGGTGGGTGCCTCTACAAGTCCTTGGGAGTCTAAATTCAAGTAGACCCTTAACCCTGCCTGGCAACCTCAATTAGCCTCTCTTGACTCATTCTTAGCTCTTTTTCTCTTTTGATTCTTTTCTATTAACACTTTTCAAACAAATTATAAAATATTAGAATATGTGCTTAAAAAAATAAACATGTACGGTATGTACCACTAAAAGAAAAAAGAGACTAGCACTGTGTATTCACCTTCAAAGCCCAAAATGAGAGCATTGCATTGCTTCAAAAGTCCTCTATATGTTCCTCCTAAATTGCATCCCTATCCTTTATAATTATTATCTTGTATTTTGGGTTAATCATTTCCTTAGTTTTGCCATTTCTGTACATATTCCTAAACAATACATTGTTTATTTTGTCTGTTTTTGAACTTTATACGAGTATAAAAACAAACTTGCATTGCCTGTGTTTCTCTGTAACTTGCTTCTTATGTTCATTATTATGTTTTGGAGATCCACCCATTTCCACAGAAGTAGCTGTGGTTTTTCATTTTTACTGCTGTCTAGTATTCCGCTTATGCCATCACTTATCTATCTTACTTTGATGGACAAGTGGGTGGTTTCATATTTATGTTATTGCAAACAATGATGCTGCTTTCCATTGGCAATTAATATACTTAGATATCCCCTTTTTAAAAATGTTATTGTTTTTTGACAGAGATAGAGAGAGGCAGAGACAGAGAGAGAGAAGGGAGAGGGCCCTGAGCAATCTCCACAACCGCACATCATCAGTTTTCAACATGGTTTCATTCCACACAGGTGGGTGAGTGCTGCTCAGGGCAGGAACTGGGCTGGGAGCCTCCTGCATGGGAGTCATGCCCCCATGAGCCTGGGTCCGAACCAGGGGCTTCCCACGTGGGAAGCCTGCCCTGGCATGAACTGAACTGGGGACCACATCCCAGCCCAGCATATTGGTTGGCATGGACCGGGGCTGGGACTTGATCTTTGGTCTCCGGGGCTGCAAAGTGAGCACCCAACCCGCTGAGCCATCCCAGGTTCCCCAGATACCCCTTTTTAATGACACATAAGTAAACATACACCTTCTCTGACCCCACATTCCCCTCCAACCACTTTTGTTCCTTTTTCAGGTCTTTTCACATGCAGACTGATGAACTATGAAAGATCTGTGATTTTACCCTATTTGCAAGCTAAGTTAGCCTGTCACAATATCTTAGATTCTTGGCATAAGACACAAAACTGGATCAGAAACAAAGGGCACTTTATTACTAATAACAACAGCATTAGCTAGAGTATTATCAGTTTGTGTCAGTTCCCTAAGTTCTAATTCTCATAGAATGATAGGAAGGGGATCATACAGTAGATTGAATTGCAGGAGAGGAAGCCTAAACTTAGGGAACCCAATTTTTAAAAAATGGTCAGTAAGCAAACCTACCCTTTGCTCAAGAAGGAAATGCTATCGCTGTTCACTATACAAACAAGCTTGGAAATTGTCTGGTGCAAAGGCGGTTAGTGCTTCTACTCATAGGACTTGTAGGAATGTGAGAGACCTAAGTAGACTTGTCTCCTAAAAATATCTATCTTTCATTTCTACATTGTCTTGGTTTCTGGTGAATTTTCCCAGAGGCTGCAGCCAAACTCATCAACTTGTTTCATACAACACTCAGTTAAAGCTACTAGCAATAGGACTCCAAGCAGCAGAATACCCTGGGCTAGCATGTCACCCAGGCTCCTGGACCCCTCAGGTGAACAAATCCCATACACCATCAGGGTCTGTCGAAGAAAATCAGGTGGTTTCTCCATACATTTCTCTATTTATCTTCCCATTTTGTCTGAGGCATTAACCCCGGGACAGCAGCATGGATTAGTCATTACACAGACTTTACCTTGCCCTGCAAAGAAGAATCTAGGGCAAGCCTATCATCCACAACAACCCTGGCCAGGATTTGCCTGCTGATTTGAATGTCTTTCAGGGTGAGGTGGTATCATTGGTCATTTCAGCTAAATTCAGGGACCAATTTTATTCTATTTTTTCTAATTGGGCAACTTCTGTCTTAAAGATAATTATCCTCGTGAGGCACATAAATGACAAAGATGTGAAGGTCTCTTATGACCACCCCTCAGGCCTAAGTCACTAAACTTTCAGTATAGATGCAAGCTAATGCCAGGTTCCCACACACTAAGTATTTTTCTTGGGGGGAGAGTGGTATTTACAGTTCTTAGTCCCCCCAAGTGGGATCTACATTAGGCAGTGGCCTTTCAGCTGCCTGGTAAGCCTGAGGACTCCCCATTTAGTTTGAATAATTGAATCTGGCCCTTGATTTAGGAGGATAATCAGTCCCATATGTCCATGTGACTAGCCTAGTAGCATTCATTTGCCCCACAGAGTGAATGAGTGATGGCTACAGGAATGGGACTGAGAAGAAACCTGGAGGTATTGACAAGAATTTTACATGGATGCTACAGAACTGTGGCTGTCAGTCACTGTTGCTAATAGACTTCTTGATAAGGCCAGGAAATTGGCAATCAAGTTGTGATTGGGCTACCTGGCAGGCCCAGCACTCAGTTAAATTTAAGGTGCTTGCAACAGTTTCAGAGAGCCACACCAGGACATTTTCTTTCATGAGGAAAGCTCCCAGGGTGGTTCTGAAGGACAAAGCTCATTAATGACCCTCCCTTCCCTGTACCTCGCAGAGTTTAGGACATTCTCTTTTTTGGTACCAGGGTGGTTTCTCTCCTTCTACCACCACAAAGTCTATGTGTCCCATTTCAGGAGCTATAACTTCACCCCGTATCAGAATCATAGAATTTTTACTTTGTGCCCCGTCTATGTTGGTGGCGTGTTGCCATGTCTGATTATGATGGGTCCAGGCAGCAGGGGAGGCAATCTGGGTTATGCAGGAATGATCACTAGTTTCATTCCAGTCTGTCTCATCAGAGAACAGACCCTTGTCATGGGTTTCTATGTGAATTGACCTAGATACTTTGTTTCTAGTTCAAGACCTTCAAAAGGTATTTTCAATCTTCCAGTCTGTAATTTTCCAAGTGGCAGACCCAACAGCTAGGCCACTGGCAGCAGCCCAAGAATCAGTAGAAAATCAACAAACAAACAAACAAATAAAATAACAGGGTTCATCAAGGATCCTAGTGGCTAGAACTATGAGAACAGCCTTGAATTCTACCTATTGAGTGGAACAACCACAACCATTGTTAATTTTGCATAGCTGACATAGAGGCTGATCAGTTGCAACACTCAGTGCCTGCCATCAGACTTCAGCTTGGCTTGACCATCAGTGACCCAGGTGCAGGCATTGAGGGGAGCCTCTGAGAAGTGAAATTATCTGGAGCCATGGCTTTTCTTCAGGTGGTATAGTCGGGGATAAAATTTCCTGCAACCCCCCCCCCAAGAAAAACCCCAAAACCATTTGGGGGATGCTAGGATGGTTCAGTGGGTTGAGTACCTGCCTTGCAGCCCCAGGGTCTGATGATCGAGTCCTGGCCTGAGCCAGTGCAAACCCATATGCTGAACTACGGTGAGCTTCCCATGTGGGAGGCCCCCTCAGTTCTTGTTTGGGGTGAGCTTTCCATGTGAGAGGCTCCCAGGTTACAGGGGCATGATTCCCATGTGGGAGGTCCCTGGTTCATTTCCTGCCCTGCACAGCCCCACATCTTCCTGTGGAGACTGCTCTGCCACCTCCTCCCCTCCGTGTCTCTCTCTCTCTCTCTCTGTCAAACAATAAAATAAATCTTAAAAAACAAACACAAAAAATACTCACTTTTTTATGTAAAGCAAAGATGCCACTGTAGCCAGGCAGGCTGCTTTCTTAACTGTACCATTTCCATGTGCCTACCAAGGCTGGTTGGGCCTTTCCCACCATGTTTGTCATTGAGTTTGAGTTGATTGTCCCCAAAATAGGATTATTGGGCCTGAGGGTCACATAGTCTCCATGGATAAGGTGTTCAGTTTTGACAAAAGCTACTAGCAAGCTAATATCCACTTACCAAAGGTGATTTAAAAAATGATAATACCTATTAGACATGTCAGGGAGGCAACAAATCCAAATCCCCAAGGGACGCCTTTGGGGAGAGACTGCCTCCCTTTGCCAGAGGCTCCCCAATTGGCAAAATTGTCAGTCAGAGACTCTAAAGGATCAGGGACTCCAAAGACACCAGCACTTCCTTACATACTAACTCATCATGATCAGAATGCTCCTTGACACTTAATGGAATTGGAAAGTATATACTTATAACACATTAATTCCCATTACACATCCAGATATAGAAGCCACCGCCATAGTATATCGAATTGGCCCAAAGGGTTACAACCATAGAATCACATTAGCTCTTCTTCCCCATTTGCAAACCTCATTAGCTGAATTCAGACACCCATTTTCCCCAAGGTTCTGGACAGGATGGGTCTCTCCCCTCCCCAAAGTTCACCCACATACTCTTATGGTTGGCTGTAACCTTCAGTCCCATTGAGAACAAGGTGTCCCTGGTCCCTCTTCTATTGACCTTTTACCTTAAAGCAGCTGAGTTTGAGATATAGGGGAAGGAAGGGGTTAGGATCATGGAGGAAGAGAGTGGCTACAGTTAAATGAGCCAGGCACATTTACTTCTGGTTTCCAAAAGCGTGGAAGCTTTCCATTGCTCAACCAAATGAACTCCCAATGCTTACATCCCAAGCAAAGCCCTACATGAGGTGACAAGGTCATTATTACTGACATCATATATTTCAGCTTCAGGGATCCCTTGACTCGATGGCTACAGCCCCGTTGTTTCCTGACTGGAGCTGCAGGGTTTAAAGCCTTTGGTTGACTTAGGCTTAACTTTCACAGCATGCAGGGTCTACATTAATCTGAATCATGTGCTGACTCACTGGCATGATAACATCTCTTAAATTTTCACCGGGCTTTAACAAAAAGGCTAGAGGAATTTTCCAGGGCAGTGGGACTAATCATAAGAATTTGTCTAGATTTCTTTTTCAGTTTCACTTTCTCCAGTGAGTCACCTTCATCAACATGGTAACCCAATTCAGGACAATAAGAACCTGAACATTATTTAATGCCTCGTCTGTGGTTTACCAATGGAATTTATCTGTTTCAGGGAAACCTCCCCAAGAAAGCCAATACTCCCTTAAAGTAGCTGAAGTCCACTGATTTGTCAGAAAAGGCTGAGCTGTAATATTACCACTCCTCCCTAACAAGCATTGCATATCTTAGCACCTATATCCCAAATGAATCAGCCAAAATTCAAAGTTTGTCTGGTTTTTGCCTATTTTCAGTCATAAATTTTTCTACTTTCATGCTCAGTAAAGATAGGCATCTCTGTAACTTGTCTGAAAGGGAGTAGAATCTTCCACATACTCAGAACAAATCTTAGCTTTATTTGTTAATGTTGATGTGAACCTGAGGTTGATAACAAGATTGGTGAGGAAGATACTGCCTCAAGAAGTTATCAAAAGCCAGGGAACACGGGGATGCTGGGATAGCTTAGCAGTTGAGCCCTTGCTTCACAATCATGAGGTCCAGGGTTTGATTCTGGCCCCGGCCTGTGCAAAACCATGTGCTAAACTACAGCATGACTGGTAACCACTGGGATGACTCAAAGGCAAAGGTTCTCACGGATCCCAAGTGGGAGGTCCCAGGTTTGGTTCCCGCCCCTCAGGGCCCCACATCTACCTGTATGGAACGAAACCATGTCACAACTAATGATGTACTACTATGGAAACTGCTCTGCCTCCCACCCATCCCCGGGCCCTTTTCTTTCTCACTCTCTTTCTCCTTCTCTCAAACAAAACAAAACAAAAAAACCCACAGGGAACAGCTGTTTGGAGATTATTTTTTGATACCGAGCCTATAACTACCACCCAGTTCCTTAAACAGTTATTTATAATTAATAAGTGGAGGATCATTAATTGTCCAATTTACCATATAATATGGTCAACATATTCACTACCATTTTCCACAAACATTCCTTAAATATCATCAATTAACCCATGAAGCCCTCATTCTTCCTCTGTCATTTCTGTCTTTCTCATTTCACCTTCTGCGAAAATTATCACCTGTGAAGCATCTGGTATTTTTTCTTATTTGCAAGCTAATTAGTTCACTTGCCATACGCTGAGTCCTGCAGAAGACACAAGACTCCTGGGTCAGAGAAAAATGGCAGTCTGTTATTCATAACAGCAATAGTCAGCGTTTGCTTTTGTCAACATGACCTACAATGTCCTTGATCACTTTCAGCTCCTAGCAACATTGGACACCAATTTTTCATGAAATGCTTTCTTCCTTTGGCTTCCTTCTGTTTTTTTTTTTCCTCCTACCTCCCTGGCAACATCTCCCTAGTCTTATTTATGGATTCCTTCTTCTTATTCATTAAATATTGGTGTTCCTCAATAATGTGGGGGTGACTGCTGATTATGTAATGTAGCCTACCTACATCTCTCAGCTGAACTGCTGTATATATGAGGGCTGTCCAGAAAAAAATCCAGCCACTGTCAATGTAATGAGAATGGCTACCTGGCTGGGTACTTTCTGGACAGTCCTCATATAGTGTGTTGAGCTCCCACCTGTATATCTTCACTCATATGTCACAGACATCTCATACACAGCTTGTTCATATTGTATTCATTCTCCTCCCAAATCTAATCCTTCTGAGGAACACCAGCATCAGTGTTTCCTATTTTATTAAATAGCATCACCATTTCTTTGTCTTGCTTTTTAAAGATTTATTTTATTGTTTAAGAGAAGGTGAGAGCACGTATGAGAGAGAGAAGGGGAGAGGGCCCAGAGCAGTCTCCATAATTGTACATCATTAGTTGTGATATAGTTTCGTTCCACACAGGTGGATGTGGGCTGTGTGTGGCAGGAACCGAACCAGGGGCTTGTTGGATAGAAGGCAAGAAACCTTGCCTCTGGGATTGGCAATTACCAGTTGTTCTGCAGTTCAGCACATGGGTTTTGTATGGGCTGAGGCTGGGATTTGATCCCTGGACCTTGAGGTGGCAAGGCAAGTGCTCAACCTGTTGAGCTATCCTGGCATCTCACCATTTATGTACCTTAAATCTTTCATTTGTTCATTCATAAAATATTTATTCATGTGATAAAATCTGAGTATTAGGAAATAATTTCAAAACAGCTGTTCCCTGAATCTACTTGCATTCTAATGAAGGCAAAACACAATAAATAAGGAAACAAAGAGCACTTAATTAATTACAAATGCTATTGGTGCTTTGAAGTAACCAATAGAGTGAATCCTCTTTTGAGAAAGTGGTCAGGAAAGTCCTCATTGATGTGGTTACACTTATGCTAAGCCAAAAATAATGATAAAGAATGACATCTGAAGAACAGTTGGAGCAGAGGGGATAATAGAGGGGATAACAAGGATCTTGGCTAGAAAAATTTGCATATTTGAAGTACAGAAAGGTGACTAGAGCTTGCAGGAGGGGTGAAGAATGGCACAAGATGAGGGTGGAAAGGAAGGCAGGGACCGTATCACTCAGGACCACAAACACATGCAAAGAAATTTTCAAAAACAGCTTTATTGAGATATAATTCACATACCATACAATGTATCCATGTAAAGTGTGCAATTCAATGGTTTTTAATATATTACCATGAGTGTGCAAGCAGCACCACACTCATTTTTAAAACATTTCATCACCTCAAAAAGAACTCCCACCTACACTCTCCCCAAAACCCATACCCTTCAGCTGTCACGCCTTAGTCTTCCTGCCTCTCCCAGCCTTAGCCCTGCACAACCACCATCTACTTTCTGTCTCTATGGGGTTTTTTTCGATTCTGGACTTTCATACAAATGGAATCATGTAATTTATGGTCTTTGTGATTGGCTTCTTTCATTTAGCATGTTTTCAAGGTTCCTGCATGTTGTAACATATATCAGTACTTCATTCCTTTTTATGTCTGAAGAATATTCCATTATATGGATATACCGCATTTTATTTTTTCATTTGTTCATTGCTGGAAATCTGGATTGTTTCCATATTTTGGTTGCTATGAATAGCACTGCTATAAACACTTGTGTACAAGTCTTGGTGTGGTCATATGTTTTCATTCCATTCCATTCCTAACATTCCTGGGAGTAGAATTGCTGGCTCATATGGTAACTCTACATGTAATCCTTTGAGGAACTGCCAGGCAATTTTCCAAAGTGGCTGCACCATCTATAGCAGGCTATAAGGGTTACAATTTCTCCATGCCATTGCCAACACAGTGTTATCTGACCCTTTGATTATAGCTATTGTGACAAGCTTTGTACAAGGTGTTTGGAAATGGAGAGACCTAATAAAAGGCTTTTGTATTGTTTCAGGCAAGAGACCATCGTGGCCTGGTCTACAGTGGCAGTAGGGAATACAGAGAAAAGTACTTGTAGACTGAAGAAAGATATCTTAGGAGTTATCCTTGATTTCTGGCTCACCATCAGTTCCCATGTTTAATCAACTCTACCTCCTAAGTGTCCCTGGATTATGCCTTCAGACACTCCATTTCCACTGCCACATCCCTTATTCAGTCACCATCATTTCTCCATTGCCATGATCTCATTGACCTCTCAACCTCCACTCTTCCCCATATCAATCGATTTCAGCAGCCAGAGTGATTTTTAAAAATGTTTATCTGATCATACCTTTTTTTTTGCTTAAAATCTTTCACTGGCTCCTCATTTCCCTGAAGATTACAACTCTAATTCCTAAAAGGCCGTGGTAAGGCCTTTCAATTTAGCTACTACTGACTTCATCACATTTCCTACCCCTCCATCCCCCATCCTGAGCTCCAGCCATGCCTAACTCCTTCCAGAACTCTAAATGTTATTTGTCCTCTCATCCACTGTATTAGTTTGGGCTTCCAAAGCAAACATACTGTAGTCTGGGTGGTTTAAATAACCGAAATTTATTTCTTCAAAGTTCTAGAAGCTGATAAGTCCAAGATCAAGGTTCCGGCTGATTCAGTTTCTAGTAAGAACTCTCTTCATGGCCTGCAGATAGCTACTTTATCACCTTGTCCTCACTTGAGAAAGGGAGGGAAGCAGCAAGGCAGGGGGACAGGGAGAGAGAGAGGTAGAGAGAAAGAGAGACAGAGAGAGAGAGAGAGAGATTCTTCTAAGGACACTAATCCTATCAAATCAGGATTTCATCCTTATAATCCTATTTAATCTTAATTACTTCCTAGAGGCCGTCTCTCCAAATATAATCCCATTGCAGGTTAGGGTTTCAATATATGAATTTTTAGGAGACATATTTCTGTCTATAGCGTTCTCAGTACTTTGTTCACACTATATCCTTTGCTTGAAACAATCTTTCTTCCAGTCTTTGCCTGGTTACCTGAGTCTGATCTTCCAATTCTCAATTTAGACATCACTTTCTCCAAGAAGTTGTCCTAACACCTCTAAGACAACAGCTTAATAGGTTTCTTTTAAGTGCCCTCTCAGTATCATTGCATTTATCACACTGTGTTGCAATTGCCCTTTAAAAAATATTTATTTTATTGTTTTTGACAGAGACAGAGAGAGATAGAGAGAGACAGAGAGAAGGGGGAAGACCCAGAGCAATCTCCATAGTTGTATGTCATCAGTTTTGACTTGGTTTTGTTGCACACAGGTGGGCAGGGGCAGCACAGGGCAGGAACTGGGCTGGGGTCCTCCCACATGGCAGGCACGCCCCCTCAAGCCAGGGAAGGGCGGAACCAAGGGTTGAGATCTGAACTGGGGGCCTCCAGCATGGGAAGCACACCTTAGTTCAGCATATGGGTTTGCTCAGTGCGGGGCTGGGACTTGATCCTTGGTCCCTGGGGTTGCAAAGAGTGCTCAACCTGCTGAGCCAAGCTGGCTTCCCACAACTGCCTTTTTATTTGTCTCTATTCCTCACTAGATTGTAAATGCCTTAAAGGCTGGTCGTTTGTATTGTTCATTGTTAGTCTCAACACCAAGGAAAGTTCTTGACATGCACCAGTTACTCAGTTTGTATTTGTTGAATAAATTATGCCTTCAGCATTTTGAATAGAGTTTATTCTCTTCCTAGAAATACTTGGGGAAGTACTTGTAACATTTAAGAATCTATAGGCCTGAATTTGGGGATTTTATATTTTAAATTATAAATGATGTTAACAGGACTTCAATGTTTAATGTGGGTTTAACATCAAATACTTGAAGACCTCTAGTTTAAAAAAATAGCATTCCCAAACCATTCATATCATGGACATTTTTGTTTTACCCATTTTAAAAAGGCAGATAGCAGTCACCTGCATCAAATCAATCCTTAATTTTTGTGCCCCTTATTCTCTTCCTATAACATGAATCAGAGACACATCTTACATTTTCTACCCAGCCCTGAAGATACTACTGATACCGGTACTCAAAACTGTTAAGAACGTTGTGGTGTTGCAGGTTGTTGGATTTCTTCTAGAAAAAGGAGTAGATATCACCCTTTGCAATCATAGCAATCAAACTGCGGTCCATGTAGCCAACTGTGATGTCCAAAGACAACTCTTGGTCGCCAGTGGAATCCAGGCTCCGCAAATGCAACTTTTACAGAGTTCATGGCAAGGTGATCTTGAACGACTTCAACACTTGCTGGTCAGTTAAATTGATGTTTGTTTCTGCCTTCGGGTAGGTGAGTGGGTTGGGTGCTAAGAAGGGCACAGACTACATGTGACTCCTTTTGAAGAAAAGTACCGGTAAGTTCTGAATGCAGTCCCAGAAAGTTTCAGGCAAGAAACATGAGAAAGCAACAGGATCAAGTAGGACAGTGAAGTGAAAAACAAGGTAACACAGCAGCCTAGTTCCACCTTTCCCCAGCTGGATTTAGAAGAAGTCATGTAGCACCCCGGGAAAGGATGTGCCCCCGTGCTGTCCCCAGAGAACCACTGTCAACTTGCTCCGAAGAGTTCCCTTGACATCACTACCATTTGTACCTTTGCTGTTTAGATCCCAATGGACCAGTTGCTGTTATTACCTTTATTCTGAAAAGGGAATCAGAGAGGCTATGCTTTGCATAATTATTTAGTTGTGACTAAAGTAGTTAAGAGGACACATTTTAAAAATGCTGTCTCTTACAGTATTGATCTTTTTGTTCACATTTTCTACCTATAGATACTCTTCCCCAATGTAATTTGCAAAACCATATCATAATCAAGGACATTACTAATAGTGGTCGACAACTGCTTACTCTTGACATTTACCTTCAGAGATACTGTCAGATCACGTGACCTTCCAACTGAAAGAAAATCAATTGCTGCTAGGAAACAGTTTGTTCCATTCCCTTATGGCAGAGACACAAATAGATAAAGGAAAAGTAAATGATATTCTGGTCACCTAGAGTTCAAGGAAATATACAACAAACTCCAAAGGACTCTAAATTCTTTTCTTGTGCTAAATAATAGTCTAAAATTGCCATACGGCATGAACTGAGGCTTAGAAAATATTTTGAAAGACAATACATTCTATGTTAATAGTATTTAAAACAGTTGTAATCCAATGTCTGTTTCATTACATTTTTCACCCCTAAAGATTAGCAACCAGATTTTAAGAAACTGATGTCTATAATTGAATCCAGAGCTTAATTAACAGATGCTGAATTAATGAACTATTATTGCAAGACTACTCTCAGCTCAAAACTTTCATGTTGGTCCTAAATAGTAATAAACATTAATAAAAGAGGTGGTTTATTTTCAGAGACTAAAAGAAGTTAATTAATTCCCACAGCACCCATTTGAGGTAATATCATAATCTCTAGTTTGTCTCTAGAGAAACTGAGGTAGAGACTTTGAGTGTATCAGCATGATGGAAAAATAGAGACAGAAATTAGTGAGTTACTTTGGTCTATGAAAGAAATAATTTGGATTATTTGGCCTTCCCGTGTCTTTCCAGTTTTGAATTATCCAAATTTAATAAATTTAAAACATTAAAACAACAAACAACATGTATATAAATGCAGTTAAATGAGCTGCTTTATTACTGTAAATCAGTCATTCATTCCATAAATGTTTATTGAACATGTGTCAGACATTCTGCTCTCCAAACATCAAAACAATTCTGCAGGGAAAACACTATTATTCCCGCTTGATCGCTGAAGATTCTGAAGATCAGCAAGTGTGGTTACTAGATTTTGTAAATAAAAATATAGGACACTCAGTTAAATTTGAATTTTAGATAAATACCAAATAATTTGTTTTAGTATAATTATGTATCAAGTGAAAATTGTTCATTGTTTTACTGGGTACCCCTTATTTTATCAGGGTGATTTAATCACCTTTTAACAGTGTCCTTGATATAACCATATCGGGGAGATTACCTAGCCAGCTTAAGGAGCTAAATCAAACCCAGATCTGTCTGTCTGTCAGACCTGTATTCTTTCAATTCATCAGCTCCCTCTCAATATAAATATTGAGAAAAAATATGTTGAAGTTAAAATGAGAATTTGGCCAAGCAATAAAAATGCAAAGATTAACATTAACAGCCATGCAATAAAAACATAATAGAAATAAAACCTCTTGTTTTTAAAGGCATCTGAAGAGTTCCTGGATATAAATTTCCCAAACTAGCATGGCCTGACCCCTGTAATGCTGGCTGTGAGAGATGTGGACCTGTTTGAGAGTCTTGATATGTTAACAGTCTACAGACCTGTGGAGGTTCTATCTGAGCTCCTCAGGCATCGTGCATGAATAGGAGTGATCGGTCAGCACCAGTGGAAGGACATCTATGCCATTGTTATCTACAGAAGTCATTCGTAAATCTAGACATATAGAGTTGAATTTTTTAATTATATATGCTAAATGCACATACATGTTTATAAAAGGACATCACAGTTGCAAAATTATATGCAAATGTTATATGTTGCTATCTATTTATCTTATGATCTTGGCCTTTTGTTTTATTTGTTTAAATACCTATTCTTTTGGTAGTTACTGAGGATATCAAATAATTCTTGAGTATGTAGCTCCCTACCCCAAGATATTGCTAATTATATTGAAAAGCATTGTCAAATATCAAAGCAATTTATGGTAGTGCTTTCCAGTTGTCTAAAAATTCCTATGTGCTGACATGCTCTTTTAGTATGGGAGCAGGGAAGCCGGGATGGCTCAGAGGGTTAAGCGCTCAGTTTGCAGCCCTGGGGACTGAGGATCAAATCCTGAGCCCTGCTCATGCGGACTCACATGCTGAACTGGGCTGTGCCCCCTGTTCAGTTCTTGCCGTGGCCTATGCAGGAGGCTCCCGGCCCAGTTCCTGCCCTGCACAGCCCCGCGCCCGCCTGTGGAGTGAAACTATATGGAAAACTAATGCTGTCAACTATGGAGACTGCTCTGGGCCCTCCCCCTTCTCTCTGTTTCTTTCACTGTTAAAAAACAATAAAAATAAATCTTAAAAAAAAAAAAAAAGGATGGGAGGAATAAACAATTTTTTTTAAATCAGAGGGTTAATAAGCAGACTCTCGTGTTAAATTGCAGTTTTCCCATGCTGTTTGTTACCTAGACACTTTGTCATAAAAATAAGAACAGATGGCCCAAGCTCTTTCTCAATATTTTATATAAATTTTGTTTTTGGAAGAGAAATAAGGAAGAGGGAGCTTCAAAAGCAAAAGTATCATTGTAAAAAGGTCAATTAGTGTAAGAGGATGAAGATGGAAGTTTGAAGCTACCTCAGAATTTAGTGTTAAGAAGCTGCCGAGGAGATTGTTGAAAATGGAGATTATTGACCACCACCTCAGAAGTGGTGGTCAGTAGGCCTCGAGTGGGGTGCAGAATACAGGAGATCAAAGGACACCATGTGGAGAAACACTAATCAAGAAAGATGAGGGGAAGCTGATATGGCTCAGTGAGTTGAGCGCTCACTTTGCAGCCCTGGGGACTGAGGATCGAATCCGGGCCCCTGCCCGTGTGAACCCATATGCTGAGCTGGGGAGTGCCCCCAGTTCAGTTCTCACTGGGGTGAGACCCGACCTAGTTTCTACACTGAGCAGCCCCGCACCCACCTGTGGAATGAAACTATGTGGAAAAACCAATGATGTGCAACTATGGAGACTGTTCTGGGCCCTCTCCCTTCTCTCTCTCTGTCTCTGTCTCTGTATCTCTCTCTGTCAAAAGCAATAAAAATATATCTTAAAAAAAATAAAGATGAGCAAATTAAGGTTCCAATGAGTTAACTGAGTGCTTAAATCCACATATCTAGGTATTGGTAGTCCCCCAAGTCTTGATCCTATGCTATTTCTTTTGAATTGTGAACTTTGATGGAGAAAAGATCATAATAGAAAATATTCTATTATGTTGCAGATCATAAACATTATTTTATCCCATAGCAATAAAGACATTAAAATTCAAAGGTGTTAGGTTGGAGACATGATCAACTTGCTTCTTGTCCCAAATATGACTAGTAAAATTTTATCATTGTTTCTCTCACTATAATCTATTAATAGAGTTCTCATCATTTACTGTCTGGATCTCTCTGAGCTGATGTCTACCTAATCCTATCATTCAGTACAGCATAGAGAGGATGTGTCGCGGAGTGGCATTCATTAGTATTGTGTGGTTTTGTGTGGCATTGCAAGCATGTAGAAGCTTGAGTTAGAGTAATGAACAAAAATTAAATTTCTTTTTAAACTTGGCAAGAGTGGAAGTGAAATCAGGGAGATACTAGTCTAAGTTGATGGGGATAATGCCATGAAGAAAATGGCAGTGTACAAATGGATTTAACATTTCTCTGAGGGGAGAGAAAGTGTCACTGATGAAGAGAAGTCAGGGCAGCCAGTAATGAGCAGAACTGATTAAAACACTGCAAAAAATTCATTGAATTTGTGTTAAAATCTTTGGCTGATTGTGAGAAGCATAGCAGACCAAGTGAACATTGATAGAGAAACACCTATAAAAATCTTAACTGAATATCTTGGCATGGGAAAGGTGTGTGCAAAAAATGGTCCCAAAGGAGCTCACTGATAAGCAAAAAACAAAGGAAAGTCTAAGTTTGCCAAGATCATTTGGAGAGGCAAGACAATGTTTTGGGCAGTGTTATCACTAGCAATGAAATGTGGGTGTACCAATACAACCCTGAAACAAAGCATCAAAGTGCGCAAGTCAACCAATTCTCCATGACCAGAAAAGTTCTGTCAGTCTAATCAAGAGTCAAAATGATCTTGCTCACCTTTTTTGATATCAGAGGAATTGTTCATTATGATTTTGTACCAACTGGACAGTCAACCAAGTGGACTATTTGGAAGTGCTGAAAAGGTTATGTGAAAACGTTAGACGAAATGACCTGAACTTTTTTTTTTAAGATATATTTTTATTGGGTTTTTTTGACAGCGAGAGAGACAAACAGAGAGAGACAGAGTCCAGAGCAGTCTCCATAGTTGATAGCATTAGTTTTCCATACAGTTTCACTTCACAGGTGGGCATGGGGCTACACAGGAGAGGAACTGGGCCGGGAGCCTCCCACACAGGCCCCGGCAAGAACTGAACTGGGAGCACACCCCAGTTCAGCATATGGGTCCACATGGGCTGGGGCCGGGATTCGATCCTCGGGCTCCGGGGCTACAAAGCAAGTGCTTAACCTGCTGAGCCATCCCCGCTTCCCCTGTGACTTGAACTTTTCACCAACAATTCATGGCTCTTGCATTGCAATGATGCACCATCTCACACGGCACTGTCTATGAGGGAGTTTTTAACCAATAAACAAATAACTGTATTGGAACACCCATCCTACTCACCTGATCTGGCCTCCAATGACTTTTCTTTATCCAAAGATAAAAGAAATATTGAAAGGAAGGCATTTTGATGACATTCAGGTCATCAAGAATATGATAATGGATTTGATGGCCATTCTAGAGAAAGAGTTCCAAAATTGCTTTGAAGGGTGTGCTAGACACTGGCAATGGTGCATAGCTTCCCAAGAGGAGTACTTTGAATGTGACTGTAGTGATATTCAGCAATGAGGCATGTAGCACGTTTTCTAGGATGAACTTGTGAACTTAATTATCAGATCTTGTATCAGCTTAATTTTAAAGAGAAATTCTATGCTATTCTACTATTTTGAATGATAAAAACTAGATATTAGCGTTAGAGGAAAAAATCTCAAAAAAATAAGCAGTTAGCTAGAACCTTGAAAAGACAAAGAGCCAAGTCAGCTATTTGGAATAAGACAGCAGTTTATTAAGATGTTCTTATCTTTACTTGATTTTATGCATATTAAAGAATTTTGAAAATTTTAGTCCAAAGTCGTAAATTTTATGCAAATATTAGAATGTTTTTAAAATGTGAATAGAAATAAGCTATAGAGCATATTTCTTCTATTTATAAATCTTGAAAAATCTTCACACTCTACCTTATACATTTTAAAGTTATTATTGTTATAATCATACTACATAAATCACTTTTATTTATTTGATGCCAATGTAATGTTTTTCCTCTCATATTGGCTTTCTTTTTCAACAGATATAACTAAATAATCTTTGATGTTGATTCTATTTTTCCTAGAGATCCTAACCTCTGTGATTTTAGTGGGAAATCAGCAATATGTTATGTGTCACAAATAGAGAGTTTTAAGAAACAACAGTTATTGGACAGCCTAATGAATTCTATGCCAAAACAAGGTAAATATTTCTATTCCACTTTCAAAAAGTTTCAACTATAAGGGCCCTTACAGAAATCTTTCTTTTTCTACATATGTTTGATAGATCTATTTAAAGAAATCAAGCCAACAACTCTTTATTGAACAGTGACTCTGAACAAGGCCCATGAATAGGTGCTATGAGGGATGCAAAGGAGTTTAAAACATGGTTCAAACTTTTTAAAGTGTTCAGTATGGTCAGGGACACATCACATAAATCAGAGGAGAAAGAGCTTATTGTGAACTTGAGAAAGAAAGAGAGACTTATGGTGGTTCTGGAGAAGATACAGAAGAAAGAACAAAGGGAGAAGGTTTGATGTAGATGGGAAGAGGCTAAGCAAAGACAGAGAAACAGTAGCAGAGAAAGGTCTAATGAAAAAAAGTTCCACGGAACAACTTGTGACTTTATTGTTTAATAGAGTTTTTTTTGTCTGAAGCTTCTTAGCAGGGAACAAGTGTATGCCTAAGAAGGTTTCATGAAAGAGGTGAAACTCAGCCTGGTCTTTGCATGGCTCATGTGGACCCATATGCTGAACTGTGGTGTGTGGTGTGTCCCCACTTCGGTTCTCACCGGAGCAAGCTTCCCATGTGGGAGACCCCCAGTTCAGCTCTGGCCCTGGGCATGCTTCCCATGTAGGAGGCCCCAGCTCACAGGGGTGTGCCTCTCATGCGGGAGGCCCCTGGCCTGGTTCTTGCCCTGAGTGGCCCTGTGCCCACCTGTGGAACGAAACAATATCAAAAACTAATGTACAACTATGGAAACTGCTCTGGGCTGTCTCTCTCTCTCTCTGTCAAAAAAACAAACAAACACAACAACAATAAAAATAAATCTTAAAAAGAAAAAACACACATTTATTCTATGGCCTCTTGTTGTCCTTGCATCTCTTCCTGTGAAAATTATCATCTGAAGCTTCATCAGTCTCCCAGGCCACTATTTCAGGAAAATCTTTGACAAAATGGAACTGATTTTAGAACCTAGAGATAAATCTCCCTATGAAATTGCTGGAGATGAATCTTACCAAAACACATTATTATGTTTCTTTTAGCAGGAAGGCATGCTGAATCATTGCTTGATATTTGTCATGATACAGATTCTTCTCCAACTGATATGACCATTACTAAAAACCAAAATATACTCTTGCAAAATATCAGCAGCAATGAGGTAAGATGGTCCCTTTAAAGAAACAAACCAACAAAAAACTATATAGCCTACCCCATCTATTGCTTCATTTGTGTTACTTGAATATTTTATAACAGTTATATGCTACAATTATAGTTTAATGCAATCATAAAGAAATTTAAAGCACCATGAACAAGACAGTGTGCTTTGAGTTTAATCTCAGAGCAGTAGCTAGTCAACTCTCAGTCTCATGCATAGTGTGTATGTATGTGTGTGTGTGTGTGTGTGTATCAAATACCACAACATATTTTTGCATTTGAATTCATGCTAAATAAAATGTGGCTTATCTTTATGTATGTTAATATGGTAAAAGAGATCATTAATCTGATCATGGCAAATCCATCACAGGGTACCACAAAGGAGATGCCTGCTCTTGTCCCTAGTCATCATGTCCTGCTTATGATGAACAACTCCACAGAGTCTCTAATAGTACAAAAACAATAGTAGAAACAAACACTGTGATCTTAAAAAACTGTTGAATGATACCCAAGACATACAACAAATTAATAACAATGGTTGTCTGTGGGGAGTAAATTAGAGATAAACTTTACATTGTTTACGCATTTGTACCTTTTGAATTTTTATAAACATTAACATAGCCCAAACCATTTAAAAATATTACTACTCAATATTTTATTAGTAAGAAAAATATGGCTTCAAAATAGTTTATTTTATAAAGTTAGTGAAGGGATGGACCTCGTGAGGTTTAAGCTAAGTCAAATAATTCAGAGAAAGACAAATACCATATGATCTTACTTTTACGTGGAAACTAAAGAACAAAATTAACAAACAAACAAATAAACAAACAAAGAACAGACTCATAGATACAGAGAACAAAACGATGGTTACCAGAGGAAAGGGAGGATGGGGTTTGGATGAAAAAGGAGAAGGGATTAAGATGTACAAATTGGATTTCTTTCACTTTAGGAAAAGAATGATTATGATTTTACAAGAGTATTCCTCAAAAAAGTATTTTCAAATTTTGATTTGTTTTCTGAGATATATTTAGAAATATCCATGTTGTCCTATAAAAACAATTTAAATTACCAAACATTAAAAAATGATAGTTAATTTGCTTAAAATAATTTGGTAATTTTAATAATGTTTTTGAAGATTGTCAAAAGTGTTTTTACTGGCTCCTTTGTGTGAAGTTTAAGTAGTGGACTTGTTAAGAGGCAGAATGAGATTTATCCAAGTTTCGTGCTTAAAGGGTAATGAATTAATGAATAAAAATGCATAACAGGAAAAAAAAAAGTACAAATTGGTATTTACAAAATAGTCACAGATATGTAAAGTCAATAATGGTGCAATAAGTATGTATAGTGCCAGGTGTGTACCAGATTAATCAAGGAGATCAATTCATAAATGACATAAATGTCTGACCACTACACTGTACACCTGAAACTATTATAATATAAAATAATATTGATGTCACTTGTTATTTAAAAAATAAAAAAATTTAAATAAGAAATGAAATAATATAAAATAAAATATTCAAACTCTTCAAAACAAAGTAATGAGATATGGACTATATAAACAATAATGAGGAATTTTTGAGATGGTAGAGTAAACACCTTTCAGGTCCTTTCTCCTTTCAAAAATTGTCTCCAAACAGCAAAAAAACCAAAAAACAGAAAATCTAACTTCTTAACCTTTTATTTTGAAATAATTATAGGTTCACAAGAACTTGTAGATAGAAGCTCTTTGTGCCCTTCACCAGTGTCCCCAATGGGAACTACTGTCACAACTATAGTACATTGTCACAACTAGGAAATGACATTGACATGGTGTACTACTTAGATTACGGATCTTGGATTTCACTAGTTCTTGCATGCATGCCTTTTTCTTTTCTTTTCTTTTCTGTTTGTGTGTGTCTGTGTGTACAGTTCTATGACATTCTATCCCCTGAATCATCAAAATCAAGACACAGAACTGTTTTGTCACCACAAAGGAGTCCCCTTCTACTCCCCTCTTTATAACCAAATCCGGGAAGCCAGGATGGCTCAGTGGGTTAAGCGCTCACTTTGCAGCCCTGGGGACCGAGGATCGAATCCCGGCCCAGCCAGTGTGGACCCATATGCTGAACTGGGGAGTTCCCCCAGTTCAGTTCTTACGGAGGTGAGACCCCCGCCCAGTTCCTGCCCTGTGCAGCCCCGCCCACCTGTGGAATAAAACTATGTGGAAAAACCAATGCTGTCCAACTATGGAGACTGCTCTGGACCTTCCCCCTTCTCTTTGTCTCTGTATCTCTCTTTCTGTCAAAAACAATAAAAATAAATCTTTTTTATAACCAAATCCTCCCCCATTCCCTCACCTCTTGAAACCACTAATCTGTTCTCCATTTCTATAATTTCTTCATTTCAAGAATGTCATATAAGTGGAATTATCCTACATATAAACTTTTGAGATTTGCTTTTTCTACTCAGCATAATGCTCTTGAGATAGGTCCAAATTGTGTGTGTCAATAGTTTCTTTGTAATACTAAACAGTGTTCTATGGTACAGATATTTCACTGTTTATTTAGCCATTCACATTTGTTTACAAATTTTGTGCAAAGATATGTTTTCATTTTTCTACCATACATGCGCAGGAGTCCAATTACTAGGTTATATGGTAAATGTAGGCTTAAGCTTTTTTTTCTTTTTTTTTAATGCCAAACAATTTTGCACAGAAGCTTTACCACTTTATTCCTATCAGTAATAAATGAGAGACTTAGTTTCTCTATTTCCTTGACAGCATTTGGTACTGTCAGTATTTTCTCTTTTTTTAATATTAACCAGTCTGACAGATGTGTGGTGGTATCTCATTGTGGTTTTTATTTGCTTTTTCCTAATGACCAATGCTGAACATGTTTTCATATGTTTATTTGCCATCAGCTTTAATCATCTGCTCAAGTCTTTTGTCCATTTTCTAACTGAATTGTTTGTTTTCTTACTGCTGACTTTAGAGAATTCTTTATGTATTCTGAATATGTGATTCACAAATATTTTCTGATAATAAATTATAACCACTTGGCTTGTCGCCCCCCCCCCACACACACATATACACACTTATTGAGCAAGTCTTTTATGGGACATAATTTTTTTATTTTGATGAAAACCAATTTATCCATTTTTATTTTCTTCTTTGAGTCTTAATTTTTATGTCTAAGAACACTTTTACTTGATTTGGGTCTTGTTTACACAAGTGTATTCAGTGAATCTGTACATTTATGACATATGCACTTTTCAGAATGCTTGCTGCACTTAAAATAATGGAAAGGGAAGGGGCATATGTCACATATCTGAGAAAAGAATATGTTTTTCAACCTAGGATTCTATATCCAGACATATATAAAGCAAACATTAGAGTAAAAAAATATATTTTTCAGACACATAAACTCTCAAACATTTTATTTCTCATACAAATTTTAAGGAAGCTAGTATGTGCTCTGTTAAATTAAGGGAATAGATAAAAATAGAGGGAAAAATTGGATCCATGATTCAGGGAATCTGGGATTTAAAGATTTATTTTTATTGTTTTTGACAGAGAGAGAAAGAGAGCTACAGAGAAAGAGACAGAGAGAAGGGGGAGAGTCCAGAATGGTCTCCATAGTTGCACATCATTGGTTTTTTCACATAGTTTAATTCCACAGGTGGGCATGGGGCTGCACAGGGCAGGAACTGGGCCAGGGTCTTCACCCCGGCAAGAACTGAACTGGGGGAACACCCCAGTTCAGCATATGGGTCCGCACGGGCCAGGGCCGGGATTTGACCCTCGGTCCCCAGGGCTGCAAAGTGAGCACTTAACCCACTGAGCATCTGGGCTTCCCCGAATCTGGGATTTAGAACAAGGGAGAGGAGGGAATCATTCATTGGTGTAATGGAGACTACAAGTCCCAGGGCCTCAGCCATATATCAAGTCAGATAATTAGGAGGAAGGATAGAATAATGAAGATTCTCAGGAAGGAAATGAAACTGATGTATTAACTGATATATTTAACCAGATGACGAGACCATTGGAAGTTGTAAGATTTTGGCATGAGCAAAAAACTTAAGAAAGCGAGTAAAACAAACCGATTAGAAATAAAAACAGGATGTTGTGAAAAACAAAAAGTTGTACAAGAAAGTGTAATTATACTACACAACTATTGTACTATTCCCACATAATTGTAATTTGAACTTTGACTATTGATTTAACCAAAAAAAAAAAAAAAAAGGATGAATTTATTGGCATGATCAGGGTGGGAAATAAAATATTGAATTGTCAACTACAGTAATGAGTCAGAACTCATTTGAGTTCTCAAGAGATAGCAGAATAAATATATTTTCTAGAGAAATGGAAGAAAATACTAAACGAAACTTTTGAAGGGCTGGAAGTGGTTCTCTCTGAGGAAAAGGGTAGGGAAGAAAACTAATGACCTTTTTGTTAAGTCTCTTACTACTATTTGACTTTCAAAAAACGTCAAGTTTGATAAAAGTTAAAATTAAGGAAAACCTACTGTGGTATGTCCATACTATAGATTTATGTGTACAGTGTGATACCATTTACCTCAAAAAGAAAACCACACAAAAATGCTGTATGTTGGAAATAAGGGTGTTGTTATATAAGTATTAATAGATGCGTAGGTATTGATATGAAAGGACTCACCAATGAAATGCAAACTCTGGCTGAACTGGAGGAGGGAAGGGTGATGGCAAAGACTGAGGGTGATGGTTAAAGGGTTTTAAAAAGAACAGTTTTCTCAGAATAGAATGTAAACAAAATTTGATAAAAATCAAAAGAATGGGATGGATTTGTTTGTACTGATTAAAAAAAACAAAAAAACTAAAATACAGTAATGGTTAAATCAGGACTCCTCTAGGTGTGGGATACAATGAGGTAGAATGGAAACCTTTATTTTGTAGTACTATTTGAATATTTCACCTTTGTGCATTTATAACTTTTCTAAACAGGTCAGTCAGTCTCCTTGTCAAAGTTGCTTTACTAGAGCAGTTCTCAATAGAAAGTGATTTGTCCCCCAGGGGGCATTTGGCAATGTTTGGAGACATTTTTGATGTCACAACTCGGGGAGAGGTGCTCCTGGCATCCAAGGATGTTGCTAAACTTCCCACAATACACAGGACAGGCCACCACAGCACAGTACCATTCAGCCACAAATGGCAATAGTGCTGAGGCTGAAAAACTCTGCTACATAGTAGATTTTATCATCACACTGAAGGTTGTATTGTTTTTGGTTATTAATATAACATGGTCATCAAAATAAAATACTTAGAGACCAGTCTTTAAAGTGAGCATTGTGGATTAGAAATTAATAAATAGCACACAGAGACTCTGAATTATTTATGGTATATTTAAGAAATTTTCTTTTTAAAAATGCCCCCAAATTTTTTTCATATTAGTACATTTTTTGTGCAACTTTAAAATAGTTATTGAGCTGTCACTCTATATTTTTCTTATTATGGTTGAAATAACTTTGAACACATTTCTGAGAGAAGAATACACTTTCCTGTTGTTGAACTTGCCTTTTCTTTCCTAGTGCTTTGTCTAGGGTTTAAACTGCAAAACTCAAGGTCATCCTTCAATTCTTTTCTTTGAAAGAAAGCTCACTTTTCTTTTCTGTTGTCTCCGGTAGGTTTTTATAGTAGACAAATATACGCAGCTGCCTTGCTTGTAGGATTGCTCCTAGAGGTTCTTTATAGACTCTCCCAATCTTTTTCCATCTAAGAAAAAATCTTTTCAAATTTAATTATGTATGATTTCCATGCCTCTTTTCTCTTCTGTATGCTTATAGAATTCTGTTGTTTGCAGATGAGAATGCTATATTCTATTTCCAGTCTATTGTCACCTCCTGTGTTATTGTCAATGGTTTATGAAATCCATTTATGTTTGGGATGTGCTATTCTAATGCTTTCTCTCCTTCACTCACAACTGAGTGTCATTATTTCAATTCTCTTTCTTGTGCAACCCAAGCACATCTTAGTCTTTCATATTCTAAAATAAATTAGAAAATTCTGAGCTGTTTCTGTGTTAGAGTCTTCATTTCTATGAGAACCTACAAAGTAGGTATCATTTCCTACATCCTGTTTGTTTGCAAAATTTATGGTTTTTTAGTTTATTCTATATAAGAAAATTTTGTCAGACACTTGTAGATAACACACATCTTTTATTTTTTCCCATGTAAACTTATAAATTATGTTTGAATATCCTTTCTCTTAATTTTGCTCATTGTTATTTTTCTTTTCTTGCTGATTTTTGTTGAGATTCTTTGTTTCAACCTTTTCATGGTAGCTAGAAAGCAAGTGGTTAAGAATTCTGGAGCCAGATTTCAGAGACTAGATTTGAATCCTGGCTCTATCACTGACTAGCTAACTGACCTTGGCTAAGTAACTTCTCTGGACCTCATTGTAAAAAAGAAAAAGTAGTTCCTGCTTTTAGAATTGAAGATTAAATTAGTTGATATATGTTGGGTGCATAGAACAGTGTCTGGCACTATGTCTATGTAAATGCTAGTCAGTGTTATGGATTTTGTAGGTAGGTGAGCCCACACTCTGCATCTTCCAGCTTTTCCTAAAAGACCAACTAATAAATGAACTGAGCAGCCAAGGCTAAACACAGCCCATTAATCAACATGAATACCTGACATTAGAACAAGTTGTCATATTTAACATTTCCAAATGAGGGCTGCTATTTTCCGAAGTTTAACATAAAAATTTCATCGAGTCACTGTAATTTTATGAAATGGTAGAAATATTTTGAGGTGTCATAGAGTATTCTAGACTAAGGTCTGAACAAAAACTATGGTACATATACTAAAAACATCTGAAACTATAATATCTCCAATGTTTCTACTAATCATAATACACACATTCAGACAAAAATAAGATGACCAATTTCATATATTATAATACTAAAACTGAAAAGTGATGATAATTAATAAGGAAGATGTGAACACTCATGCACTACTGGTGAAGTGTAAGTAGTAAGTGTAAGCTTCACTAAGTAGTGTGTGTGAAAAAGACCTTAACATTTTTCATAGTTGTTGGAGCAATAATCCCATATCTAGGGACCCACTCTAAAGAAATAATGCAAAATTGGGGTATTGCAAAGATGTCCACAGCACTGTGTGTAACAATTAAAAACTTCCTTGTAAGCATTATGGGGCTTATATTGTAAGACTCATGGGGCTTATGAAGCATTGTTATGATCCTCTGATAGATATTTGTTGAAGAAAAAAAAATTTAAATTCCATTAAAATGACATTTATTTAGTAAACTGTTATGTCCTTTATGCTTACCTTAAGATATAAAATTATATCGTGCAAATAGATTTTTTAATTTTTAGGAAAAAGATAAAGGAAATACGATTTCTATGTTAACAGTCTTTGCTTTTTATTTGTGGGATTATAGGTGGTTTTTCTAAAAAATACTTTGTATTTCCATGTATTCTAAAAAGGTGACCCTCCCCCTTTATAATTGGATGGGCGGGAGAAGAAATATGCCAGGTAATAGTAGAATGTTTGAAATGCGGAAAAGAGTGAGCAGTGGAAGTGACAGGCATTCTAAGATTAGGCTGAACCAGCCCAGGTCTCCTCTCTGCCCTTGACAACCGTGGCAGCCCCAGTAGGACACTTAACCTCTGCTGGGAAGTAGAAAAGACTTCTAAAACCATGAGCTGCTGCTGCATAAAAGTAAGGTATGACAACCAAGCTGTTCTGACTGAATGCAAAAAATATTTTTAATGGCAGTATAAATGAGGGTTTTATTTTATTATTTTCTGTAATAATTAAAATGAACAAGCAAAAAAAAAGAAAAGATTCTCACTTTCTTCTGGCAAATAATGAATGAAATATTGGAGGTTTTGTGATAAAGACTGCCTGCTTGTCTGAATTTCCAGACAATAGACATTTGTATTTAGGGCAAAGATATTTTATCCAACAGTTTCCTTAAATATGTACATCGTCAGCCATATCAGAGAAGCCAGAGAGCTAATTTCAGTGTCTGGTTTGTGATGGGATATTTTAACTACGGTACTACTTGCATCTGTCACTGTTCTCGACATTAAAAAAAGGGCCAGGTCAAATCACCAGCAACAACTTTGAATGAAGGAAGCTATCCACAGCAATGAATTCTCATTCGAATACATTTCTTCTTTTGAGAGTTTGGAGTACTTTTTATAAATCAAGTTGGCTTTCAGCCATGTTTTTCAGCATAATGATTCTTTTCTAGAGGGTAAAAAAAAAGTTTGAGAGAAAGTTGGCAGAGTGAAACTTGAATCAGTTTTAATGCTTCCTTTCAGTCTATGGTTCTATCTGTAGCTTCCATATGGGGTAGGGATTTCCACCCTCACCATTTGTAAATGATGCCCCAGGGAGGCATATAGAAAAGATCTGTGACTGTGGCCAAAGGATTATTTCCAGCTACTCACCCTGATGGAATTTGTGGCAGCTTAGCAGCCTAGACAGTGACATGATAAAGTATAAAATATTGAATTGCTATGTGTCTATGTGATTTCAGCTTTCATCTTCATTTTTGATTATGCAATTAAATCGTGTCCGTGCCTGCCTGAGCCTTGTGCTCTGGGAGCAGATACTTACCCATTATTTTAGTCCTAAATACTTTATCTGACTTAAAAGGAATCCACAGTGTGAAACTTTAGCTTAGAAAAATCAACATTCCCTCTGCCAACAAAGTAGCACATTGAATAACTGAGTTTCCATTTTGTATTGCAGGAGTTTGATCGAGACGATGGCTGTAGTCATTCCGTATTGGTTCATGAAGAAGGAGATCCAAGTGGTGATGGACAAGACTGGCAACCCAGGAAAGAAGGTATCTTGGCTTCTGTCCTTGAAGTGTTTACAAAGATAACAATGATTAATTGGATTAGCCCCCTAATTTCAGAAGTGTTCAGTGCAGAACTCTGAAAACACAAGAACGCACAAAGGAAATGAGAAGCCATTACTGAGTCAGTGAGTCTTGTCAACTTGCCCTGCTAAAATGGGCACCCCTCTAGACTCTCGTCTTTATTCTACCCTACTGCAGCTCAGCTAGCTAGACTCTGCCATGTTCTTTTTAGCTTAATAATAGCCCCTCACCTCATCTCTTTCCTCTCAGAATCTTCCTTGGACAACAGGGATCTGTTTCTTTTCAGAACCAAGCATTTGTCCATTTGCTGTTGTCCTGCAGCGCGTCCCTTGAGGGGCGATGGGGGACTGAACAAGGCACGAAAGCTCCAAGTCTCAGTCTCTTATTCTACAAGGCAATAAATCTTAAATTTCCCAAAACAACACCCATTCCGAATATATTACCCTGTCACACCCTTACGTGACCTTGCATTTAACAGACCACGAAGTATTTGCAGGTTCTGGCTTCAGAAAATAGTCACCACAGGGATCACATTTGTCCATCCCTATTCGCCTATAAATTTCTCAAATCACATGTTTGTGCAAACTGCTGCAATTTCTCTCTGGTGCTTTTCTGACTCCCATTTCTAACACTCCAGGGAAGCTCCCTTCTTAGATGTCTTTTCCCTCTCATCCCTGTGAACCTCCCTGAACGCTGCAGTGCATCTACGTAGCTACTGTTTCCTGGGCCCTTGGTGCGATGCTGCCCTCTCCTGGCAAGCCTCCTGCCTTTCTCACTCACTCGGAATTTTCCCCCAGGCTGGGAGCCAGGAATGATTTAGTAACATTTGAAATTATTGAGAAAGCCAGGATGGCTCAGCGGTTTAAGCACTCACTTTGCAATCCTGGGGATTGAGGATCAAATCCCGGGCCTGGCCTATGGCATCCATATGCCAAACTGGGGTGTGCTTCCCATGCGGGAGGCCCCCAACCCCATTTCCGCCTTCTGCGATCCCTGCCCACCTGTGTGGAACAAAACCATGTGGAGAAACTGATGTTGTACAATTATGGAGACTGCTCTGGGCCCTCCTCCTTCTCTGTCTCTGTCTGTTTCTGTAAAAAATATATACACATTATTAACACCATGAACACTGAGAGGCCTAATTAAAATAAATCCTGGTCTCCTTCCAAACAGTCCTGGTGGTCTGCCCTTGACATTCAAAGATTTCACAGCTGAGTTCTCAGATGCCCAATTGTGTCCCAAGTCAAGCACCTTCCAAGAGGTTAAATAATTAATTTTCTTTGCTCAGTTTGAAGATTACTTGCCATTTGAGGTGCTAGTAATTCTTTTATAAGTCGATTTGTAGTATTGTTGGTTTTCCTGTAGGAGCCATACATTTATACAGCATTTTCACTAAGTTCTTGCAGTTTTAAGCGGTAATAACTCAGGTTACAAATGTGAAAGGGACAATTAGGTTTCTAAATTTTCTTCTCATAGTGAATAAAATCTTCAGTTGAGCTACTTGCTCTCTTCAGTCACAAAGTGGTTAATGTTTCAAGTGTGTGCATCCTTTATAAAGACCTTATCTATATACCATATGGCTCTTTATTCTATTGTAGATATACACATTTAATCATTTAGTTTATATCTGTTTGTCCACTGTATTATTCTCTTAAGACGGGAGCATCACTAACTAATATATATATTTGTTAATATATGACATCTCAAAACCAGTTGCTACTGACCCCCAAATCAGGCCATCTCTGCCACAGCCAGGGGTGCTCTCTCTTCAACTTTAGAATCTCCCTCTACCGACACCCACATCAGCAAAAAGGATGCCTACACCTTGTCTTTTTTCATGGAACTCGTAGGAATCTGTCTCTTGGTTACCTTTCTGAACTCTAGTAGCAAAGGAGGCTGGAAAATGTAGTTTTTGATAATTCTGAGTTGAGATGTATGATTTAGGAAATTATCAAACTGTGGAGAGGTTATCAAAACATTTTCGAAACTTGATGCCCATCAATTTAAAAAGAACAAGCAGAAAACACAGGGAAGTAAGATTTTCCTGGAGAAATAATTTTGTCTTTATTGAATGAATTAGGCTGGGTCAATTTTAAGGTTTCATTTTAATAATGGCTTTAACGTTACAAATTAACCAACGTTTTTAGACTTTATGAAAGTCATTTCCACTTCTGTGAAGAAACTATGTTTCTGCCTACATTTAAATGTTGCCCGTTAGTTTCTCTCTGCTGTAACGTGTTTTGGTAGGGTTAATTTACACCTTCTTCTGTGGAAAGATGCCCTTAGAAGCAAGTGTTTTATTTTTACATGTAACAATGCATCATCTTTGCTGACTCACTGGATAGGTTCAGAGGCTCCCATGACCCCTCACGGTATTCAAAAGACAAATAGAGAACACATTTGTATGTTCCCAGCTTATTTCAGAGTTGGAACATTTTACAATCTTTTTTTCCCCCACTTAGGGCCAACAATTGCAATGAGCCCAATGAATTTTTAATAATTTCTTTAAAAGCTGGCATTTCTTGCATCACTGATTGTATCCTTGTTCTTTGGTTTGAAAAAGAAATCAACCAATTAACAGACTTTTGAACACATTATTATTTTTTTTTTTAATTTAGCACTTTTTAATTTTTTTTTATTGTTTGTGACAGAGAGAGAGAGAGAGAGAGAGAGAGAGAGAGAGAGAGAGAGAGAACTGAACTGGGGAAGCTCCCAGTTTAGCATATGGGCCCGCATGGGCTGGGGTCAGGATTCGATTCTCCGTCCCCGGTGCTGCAAAGTGAGCGCTTAACCCATTGAGCCACCCCGGCTTCCCCAGAACGCATTAAATTTGCTTCTAAATATTCTGGTTTTATTAGTCGTCAATCACTGTAGAAGTACAGTCATGCCTACGAACATTTTCACATGAATATAGTGCACAATTTTCTAACTTTCAAAGCAAAGTAGTAATTGCACCTTGCCTTTGTATTAGAACATCCTTTTCACTGACAGTTTTGCTATAAGGAATGCATGCTATATGTTTTTCTTACTCTAACAGCTAGTCTTTGCACTCAAGGATGATCACAAAAATGTTATGAAAGACATCCATCTTCATTTCAAGTATAAGACTTGCCCTGAGCATGTCACACAACCTCATTGGTATTAGTTTCTTTCCCTAAAATGAAGTGTTTTGGTCAGAGGATCTCTGAATTTCTTCTAGCTCTATACAGTAATTTCAAGCCTCTCCTTTTGTGCATAAATAGTGTGGTAAGATGATCTTTGAGAAGTTAAAAAACAAACAAACAAACAAACAAAAACAACCATTCCAAAGAAACTTTATTTTTATTGACACATTTTTTACTATCATATGATATTAGAAAACAAGCAGTCACGTTATTTTATTTGAGAAACATCAAGAACCAAAGTTAGATCCATTTTCATGGTACCACAAAACATAACACTCCATGACAAACATAGTAAAACACTGTTATCATTTGCCTGATTGTAAATAAAACTTTTCCTTTTGGAATATTTACTTTTTTTTAAATACACCAGCCTCATAAATAACACAGGCATAAAAATTGAATAATAAAAATCTTTTTATTATGATGGATCCTATATATTTGTCAAAATATCCAAAGTCTTTCAAAAATAATAAAAACCTTAATTGAGGTTTAATGAAAGAGAGAGAGAGAATGTTGATATGAGTAACTATTAAGTGACCTCCCCAAGGTTACCCAGGAAGTGGTGAAGCAGAGACATGTAGTCTGAACTAAAGACTGACGTATCCATGGATAGGACAGAATTGGGACGAGCACTGTGTCCTCCTGGAAGGATACTCCTCTCTGTTCCTATATAACCACTCACACACTTCTATCCCAACGCTAATCTTGCTATCATCTGTGCTAGGGCCACAGCAGCACCTTATTTATTTCTATGTCTTCAGTATAAAGCAGTGGGTTTGGCATATATATTTATAAAAGTGTGTTGAATGAAAAAAAAATGAAGAAATGAGCAAACTCTTAAAGTACAGGCAATCTTGACATGATTCATGGTAGTTTTTTCAGTAGTTTTGTTTAAGCAAGCATCAATTCTACAAGTTGGAACTTCCTGTCTTAAAGGTTATGAGTATACTGAAATCATTATATGGAATCAGACAAGAGATGGCCAACGTTACAAATAGCAAGTGTCCATGGGAATACGTAAATGATCTTATTTAATTCTCACAGCAGTCCTGTGAAGTAGATGTCATCAATCACACTTTATAGAAGGTGGTCTTTTTTTCCATCATAGGGACAACACTTTATTTTACATCTGAAAGGTTTAGATATACCACAATTTATTTATTTTTTAAATTTTATTTTATTGTTTTTTGACAGAGACAGAGAGAGACAGAGACAGAGAGAAGGGGGAGGGCCCCGAGCAGTCTCCATAGTTGTACATCATCAGGTTTCAACATGGTTTCATTCCACACAGGTGGGTGGGAACCGTGCAGGGCAGGAACTGGGCTGGGGGCCTCCCACATGGGAGGCACGCCCCCTTGAGCCAGGGGCCAAGCGGGGATGAGGGGGGCTACCAAACTGGGGGCCTCCCACATGGGAAGCACACCCCAGTTCAGCATATGGGTCTGCATGAGCCAGGGCTGTAAAGTGAGCGCTCAACCCGCTGAGCCATTCTGACTTCCCCGTACCACAATTTATTTTGCTGTTTATTTATTTGAGCCCTATCACATGCTGGACAGGAAAGATGCAAAGATGGCTAAACATCAGTTCCTGGTTAATTCCAATCTATACTCATTAAGAATAGATTCGCCAAATAGCCAAAAACAAAATGCTTTTCTCGGTCAGCACTGGAATTCATTATTCTCTTTTTCTTTCTAATATTCCCATGCATTTCTATAGGTGTCAAGATAATTGTGACTTTTCCAAGAGATGTCTGTCATCCCCAAGAAATGAACCAAGAAGATTTAAAAGAAAACAAGTAAGAACCTCTAAGATTGAAATTTAAGTATATACTTGGTGTGGCAACCTACATTTTTAGTAAATCAACCAAAATAAAAGCTGAAAGCAGGCGTCATAATAAATATTATTGTGCTGGTGCCAGAGAAATATTTTAGGCCTTGTGGGCCATGTAGTTTCTATTGCAATAATTCAACTTTGCAGTTGTATCTTGAACTCAGCCATAGACTATTTGAAAACAAATGGGAGTGGCTGTGGTCTAATACAACTACAAAAACAGTCTGGAGGCCATAGTTTGCTTTCCCCGTGACAGTGGTATTTAAAATGTGGTTCTGTGGTCCTGCCATTACCAGTCCAAGGTGAAGTCCTTATAAACTTGAAAATGTAAACATTCAAAAAGTTGTATCGCAACTTTACAAAATAATTTTATGTTCATGGATCTGATCATAAAAAATTAGGACTTATTTTTATGTTTTTGATTTTTAGAGTAACTCACGTTTAGTACATTTACAAAAGTATCAGTCCACAGTGGCCTGGAAAATTTTTAAACTGGCCCTTCACCAAAGATAGCTGGAGAAGCATTGGGTTGGTTAGTGCTTTTGGAGAAGTAAAAGCATGCACCCCCTGTGTCTGCCCTCTGGGAAAACAAACGTGTTGGGTGCAAAGGGCAGACCAGCTGGGGTGCGAGTCAGGGGTTGCAGAGATCTCGTTCCTTTGGGAATACAGCCACCCGACCCAGCAGCATCATTTGGAAATAGTTCTCCAAACTTTCTAGGGATGTCAGGCAGGACTGCACTCTGGAGATGCAGACGACACGGGGAACGAGTTTTAACGCAACCCACTTCCTTCACCGTGTAGTCCGATAACTGCAGCGCATCAAGAATGGGCACAAGCATATTCAGTGTCTCCCCCAAATGAAACTAAGTTGATGGACTTCGAAACAAAGATGCAGCCTTTACTTCTGAAGGAAGAGGAAAGTTTCAAGGAGCTCTGCGATGAGAACTGGGACTTTTTGTTGCTACGACCTTGCTTGGAACCAAACATTCCCAAGTCTGCAGTTAGAGAAGATGTGTTTCACTTTCTGAAGGGCCAGCCAAGAAAATCTGAAGGTGAGGTCATTTAATTACATAGTCATTTCTTAATTCTTTGTTCAACAAATATTTTTCTTTTTTCTTGAGTATTTGAAGATCATTACTGTGAACTCCTATTTGGTTGATGTTTACCTGTGGGAATTTTTAGGGCCCATAGTGAGGATGCTTCCCTCTAGGATTTGAATTTGCTACTCTTTTCATCCCGTACTTAACCAGATAGCAGCACAGATGCCAGCGTTTCCCCTTAGGGCCACGCTGTTTTTTATATTTACTCATCAGAGTCCTGAACCAATCAGCCTAAACCACCAAGGACAAACATGCCATCCAAAAAGTTGCGTTCATTAGTTTACTGCAATGAGAGAGATCGCACAGCAGGGGAACTGTGAGGTATCTCACCAAAGGAAGAAAATAAAAATTATTATTATAGGATTTGGGGGATAAGTACAGTTAAGTGAGATTTAAACAAAGCAGTTTTTTTTTTAATTAAATTTTTTTTTATTTTAGTAAAATGTAAATAACAATATGTACTATTTTAACTATGTTTAAGGATACAGTTTAATAATATCATTATGTACATTCACATTGTTGTGCAACCATCACTGCTGTTCACCTCCAGAACTTTTTCATCTCACAAAATGGAAACTCTATCTTGGTTGTTCATTTATTTTATTCTTTATATTCTACATATAAGTAAAATCCTATGGCTTTTGTCTTTCTCTGTCTATGTCCACCCATGCTGTTATGGGTGGCAAGATTTCATTCTTTTTCATGGCTGAATAACATTCCATTGTATAAATGTACCACCTCTTCTTTATCTCTCATCAATTGATGGACACTGAGGTTGCCTCCATATCTTGGCTATTGTAAATAATGCTGCAATGAACAGACGGCTGAATATGTCTCTTGGAAATAATGTTTTGGGTTTCTTTGGATAATACCCAGAAGTAGGATTGCTGTGTTTTTTGTCTCTTATTATAGCTGTTAAGGCCTATTTTGTCTGTTATAAGTACTGCTACCCTAGCTTTTTTATTTATTTATTTTTTCCTTATTTCTATTTTCATGAAATTTTTTTTATTTCTTTACTTTCAGTGTGTGTATGTCTTTTGATCTGAAGTGAGTCTTTTGTAGACAGCACATATAAGCGTCTTGTTTTCTTATCAGTCAGCCACCCTATCTTCTGATTGGAGCATTTAATCCATTTACATTGAAAGTAATTGCTGATATGCAGCTCTTGCCATTTTATAATTCATATTTTTAATCTTTTTTTTCTTCTACTTCTTAAAGAAGTTTCTCTAAGATTCCTTCTAATCCTGGTTCAGTAGTGATGAACTCCTTCAGTTTTTCTTTGTCTGGGAAGCT
>PVKE010004986.1:0-61385 GCA_004027555.1 Craseonycteris thonglongyai | reverse complement strand
CAACTCCAAATTGAAAGAATCTAATTTTTCCATGGTGTCAGCAAGAAAACCCAAATCCACCAGCCAGCAAGAGTCTGTTAGTTCATCATAATTTTCATTTTTATCATGTATAAATGTTTTTATTTCTTCAATTAAGTTCACAAATCTTGTAAGAACTTTACCTTTACTGAGCCAACATACTTCAGTATGCAGGATGAGAGCGTGTTCTTTATCTTCAGTATCTTCTAACAGGGCCTTGAAAAGTCAGTGTTGCAATGGAGCTGCTCGAATAGAGTTGAGTCTCTTTGTGACTATTTTCATAGCATGTTCAAAGGGCAGTATTTTACAACACAAAGCTTCCTGATGGATAATACAGTGGTAGGGCATAAAGTTTGAAAATGATTCATCTTTCCTGCAAAGGGCAATAAATCCTTTGTTTTTACCAACCATTGCTGGTGCCCCATCGGTAGTTATCGCAGACAACTTATGCAAAGGCATGTTTATCGACCTGGTGTATGTTCTGAAAGTTTTATAAATATCCTCACCTCTTGTCTGTCCTTTCATTGGTAATATTTGCAGCAGCTCCTCTTCTACTGTGAAGTTACTAAATACCATTCTCACCATAACTGCCAACTGTGCGGTGTCTGATATATCTGTTGACTCGTCCAATTGCAGAGAGAAGCAGTCACATATTTCCAAGTCAGTCTTCAACTGAGTTTGCAAGTCTTTTGAAATTGCGTGTATTCTTCTTGTGACTGTGTTATTTGACAACCGTAGGTGTTGTGTCGCCGACATAATCTCAAGCTTGTTAGAATATTCCTCAAACAAACAATTGGCAGCAGTCAGAAATGCTTCTTTAACAATTCACCATCCTGGAAAGGTTTTTTCTTCTTTGCTAGCATGTGAGAAATTCTGAAAGAAGCAATGGTTGCCTTTTCAGATTTTTCCACATGTCTAGTGAAAACAGTCTGTTGAGTAGTTCAAATTCATTTTAGTTGATTTATTTTGTTCTTTCTTACTTCAGATTTAAGTGGATAATTCGTATCAAAAGTGGTATGACTTGTCTGAAAGTGACGTTCAACATGATGTTTTTACGGCACTGCAATATTACTGCCACACAACAGGCAAACGCATTTACCTTTTAAATTAATGAAACAATGTGATTCCTCCCAGTCTGTGTTAAAATTATAGGTTCGTTTTCTCTTATTTGGTCCACTCATTTTAGGACTAAAAAAATAAAAATAAAAAGTTATAGAACTACAATATCATATCAAATTGCCACCATAATAATAGATTACCTACCTCGCTTTTAGTTCATTTAAAATTGAATATATCAAAACACTGTGATCCTAGCTAACCGTCACGACCCGATCAGTCCAGCAACCGCAATCAAAATGGCAACTTGGCGGCTCCCGGTTGGGGGGAGGAGAGTTTAAAGAGTGCAGCGGCTAAACAAGACGCGACATGTACAAAGGCGAAAGCTAGGGAAAAACTTCTACATACGATATCGCAAACATACCAACAAATATAATAAACCTGTGTAGATACTCAAACAATATTTTAAAATTCTAACAAATGTATAAAAATAAATTATAGTTTTACTTAGTGTTTATGAAAAACTTCTGATGCCATCAAATAATGGCGGGTGCACACAAATCGGGCTGCAGGCGCCATGGCACCCGCGGGCACGGGGTTGGGAATCCCTGATCTACTGCCACAACTGATCTGACAGGAGACAAAGTTCAGGTGGTAATGTGAGCAAGGGGGAGCAGCTGTAAATACAGATAAAGTTTCACTTCCTTTTGCTGCTCACTTCGTGTCACATGGCCTGGTTCCTAACAGGCCATGGACCCATACCAGTCTATGGACCGAGGATTGGGGACTCCCTGTTTTAGTGTCTCGGTTGTACAAGTGAAACAGCCTGAGTTAATAGTAATAAATATTAACTTAAAAACTATATAGGCGTTACTAGAAATTACATCTTTTTATACATTTAGAATACAGCCAGTGTTAAATAAATGCTTTCAATATTCATAAATGATTCTAACAGTCATACATAACTTACCATGAAACTTACAATCTTAGCTTTAATTATTAGAATGTCTCCTCTTCCAACTTCCTAGAACTGTTTTAAATTCTTCCTTTCCAGGAGAGGAAAAAGAACTTCTGCTTTTTTAGTTTTGGTTTATTTTTTCGCTAGCACCACACTCTCAGGTGTATTGAGGAGTCTGGTTAGTACACCAACTCTTTAGGAATCCCCCAAGCATACGTTTTCATTACATTACTTTACATGCATTTTACAGCATTCTTTTCTTCTAAAAAAGTTGATGTCATAAACCTAAAAGAGCTCTAAAAATAGTCTTAAAAAAAATGGCCAGCTGAGCAAACACCCAATTAATATAATACATATTTTAAATGTTACTGAAATTCAACTGAATATTCTTAGAGGAACAATACATACTTTAAATCTGAGACATTGCCCATATTGTCAATGATGTATCATTTATAGTGACTCCCAACTTCCAAATCACCATTGCAAGATACTTTACTTCTATGCCTTCTTCGTTCAGATTTTTAGCACAATATGCACAAGGTATAGATAACTTAGGTTCTTAAAAACATTCCTTTCATCATGCACCTGGCAATTCAAACTGAATTTATGTATTCTGGATAACCTTTGCTAATGTTTTTAACTAGAACTCCATCCTTTCCACTTCCCATTAGATTTTTCTCAAATCATATCTCCTGGTAAAGACTTCTCTGACCATGCCAGGATAGTCTCTCAAATTCTTTTTTATTTTTCATTTGGTACTTCTAAACTTATCCATAAATAAAAATATGCCTGTTCTTCCAACTAGTTTTTAGACCTTCTCTTACTCACTACTACATAGCAGCTAGCATGATGGCTTGAATATAATAGCTATCAAATGTTCAAGTGCACAAAGGTTTAAAATGGGGAGAGGGAAGAAGAAACTCTAGCAATGTTGAGGTACATTTTATTTATTTATATACTATTAAGTGATCTGCTCATTGGCTCAAGCTATTATTGCAACTGTTATAGCTCTAATTTTTATTAGCAAATTCTGGATATCTTGTATCATCAGAAATGAAGTAAAAGTGACTACAAAGCAAAATAGTTAAAATCACTGATGCCTATATTAGTACCGTATTTTCTGGCGTATAAGACGACCCCCTAATTTTACAGTTAAAACATAGGTTTAGGCCTATATTCGCTGTATAAGACTACAGCCTCGGAAGTGGGGGGTAGTCTTATACAGCGAATATAGGCCTAAACCTATGTTTTAACTGTAAAATTAGGGGGTCGTCTTATACGCCCGGTCGTCTTATACGCCGGAAAATACGGTATTGATACGAGTTGTTTGGTTTGTACATATCATTGCTGTTATTAGAATCAACTAGTTAAATTGTTGAATAATTTGACCAAAGAATAATAATATTTTAATGTCTTTTTATTCTTTTGGTAGTTTAACAGTACTCATACATTTTAAACACAAGTTTTATTTGGCCTCAGATGGCAACCATTAGGACCACAGACCTAGAAGAGACCAAGAGGTATGTGCTCTTTCTCTAGGGTGGTCTAGTCTAAAGTGTATTTTAGCCTCTTCAGGAAAAGAGAATATGAACCTATTGGGTTATATGCTGTAATTTCTTTGTACTTTGTTTGTTACCCATCAAATCGAATACAAATTCTTCATGTTGCAGTTCAAGAAAAGAAAGCACTTCCAAACATGTTAGGCAAAATAAATACTTTATTGTTTTAATTTTTTTTTTTAGAAATCAAGACTTTGTGTGATAAATTTAAACATTTACAAGCTTTTTAGATAGTCTTTCAAAGAATACTGTTAACATCTCAACCACTTTTGATTAAAATTTCACACAAAGAAATATAATGAAAATTGAAAATTATAAATGCTAAAGGAGTAATTCTAATATTTGGTTGTCACTTTACATATTTATTTAACACCTATATAACCAAATAGGAAACCACCTCCCTCCCCCCCCTCCATAAAACCAAACAGTTCTCACTGTTTAAAATTGAATTAAAATAATCTATTATAAGAATAAATCTATATTACTTCCATTCTGAAAACACAAAAACCAGCTTATTTCTTTCTATCCATTCAAGTTGAAGGCCCCATTATTTTGGCAGTACTATACTATTTAGTCTAAAAGACAGAAGAAGAAACATCTCCTTATAATAAAGAAGTCTGGGCAATGCAAAAAGTACATAGTGTTTAACATAAGGCACATTTCCAACAGAAAAATACTATATAAGCTATAATAAGATTACATTTTTTTGGGTAAAGTAGCAATGTTTACAGTGTAAGAACATTTAAGTAGTTGTTGGTAACCTCATATAATTCTATCCTACTGCTATTAGTAACTTCCTCAAGAATTAAGAGCAATATTTCACAACAGAACAATTTTTCTTCTTGGAAGTGAAACTAATTAATAGCAGTGGAGGGAAAATCATTGGTTGCTTCAAGCTCTCAAAAAATGAATCAGTTATTGCACAGTAAATACCTCATAGAGGTCAGTGTTTAAGGAAGCTAAACTGAAGAAAAGTTATTTATAAGTTGGGTAAGTCTAGAAGTTTTCAAGTTTTAAATTTAATTCTATATAGGAAATTGACAGATAAATAAATATTAGGCTTTTCAAATGGCTACACTTTTGATAGTTTAGAAAAGAAATAAAGTCAGCAAGGTGCCTACTACTATATATGTTTTTTAAAAAGATATGCATAGAATAAACATTGTACACTGTATACAGTAGCCCAGCTCAGCAGCAAGTATCTTCTGAAGCACAAATAACACCTTCCCCAGTGTGTATCACTGATAACCCCAATATTACACAGCTACTATGGTCCATGCCAACCTTAAAAAAGAGAGAGAAGTGAACATAAACATCTTTGAAATATATTATTAGAAGGTTCTTTAAAAAGCTAAACGAGAATATTCTCTAAATATATACACAGAAGACTCTCCATTAACCAGAACTCAAGCAACTGGCACTCTCAAAGGACAAGCAAAAAAATTGAAGAAATAATACTTCATTTATCTGGCATGAGTATCAGTTAACTGGAGGCTACTGTATAAACAAGATCCTGCTGTGATCTCTATACATCTTCTGAGAGTTAATTCTTTTATCCCTGGCTTTGAAAATAATCCTTGTTAGTTACTTTATGAGATAGTTTTTCCCTATTTTCTACAGCTAAAATTATATACTGTACTTTTCAAATTATATTGTTGTTTCTCATATTTTTATTGAGTGGGTATTGTTAATTCTATTAAAGGTGTTATTCTACTGAAGTACATTACTCCCTTTTGCATTTACCAACTATTACTATTAATATATATGAGGGCTGTCCAGGAAAAGTCCAACCATAATGCCTCTATTTTTCATATTATATGGCTGCATACTTTCTGAACAACCTTCACATTTTATAAAATGTAACTAGGTTTATTAGATAAAATTAAAGTAATTCATTTTAATAGAAAAAATTATTTATAAATTATGGCATGATAATGTATAGACCTATGGATATATTTCTTTAGAAGACAAAAAATTATGAAAGATACTAAGAATTTGTAATTAATTCTCAAAATCTTGGTCCATAAATTGTGCATCTGAAATTGATTATAACCAATGCTATCAAAATAAGACTCAGGGTTGAAGGTCCTCATTTCCCTGATTTCAACATTTATTTACTATAATGAAACTTTAGTAAAATGACAGATAGCCTTAGAGGTTAGTATTATGAGATTTGACTTGCTTACAAGTGAAAAGGGGTTATGAGGTTTTCACACTGCAGGATAACATTACATACATTCTAAAAATTAAAATTTCATTAGAGCAACAGACCTGTGTACTAAGAAAACAAAGCATTAAAAACTAAGCACTGGGATGCTGGGATGGCTCAGTGGGCTGAGCACTCATTTTGCAGCCCAAGTCTGAGGATCATATCCTGGCCCTGGGCCATGTGGGCCCGTGTGATGAAATGGGGTGTTCTCCCAGTTTGGTTCTCATCGGGGAGAGCTTCCCATGTGGGAGGCCCCCGGTTCAGCCCCCAGCTTGCAGAGGCGTGCCTCCCATGCAGGTGGCCCCCAACCCAGTTCCAGCCCTGCACAGATCTGCACCTACCTGTGGAGTAAAACTATATTGGAAAACTAATGATGTACAACTATGGAGACTGCTCTGGGCCCTCCTCCCTCCCTCTCTCTCTCTCTCTCTCTCTCTCTCTCTGTGTCAAAACAATAAAAATAAATCTTAAAAAAAACCCAAATAAACCCTAAGTACTAAATTATATTTATCTAAACAAAGAAATTCAGAAAATTTACCTATTGATTCCATTTAATGACTATCTTGCTTAGAATTAGATGCTTTACTTGAAGACACTGCTGCCAAAAGTCCACTTACAATTTCCCGTCTGATTTCTCCAACAATAGATTCTTTAATCTAAAATGGGAAAAGGAAAATTGGAATTTATCACTGTGACTATAATCCATTTTCTGTTTTCAAAACAAACAAACAAACAAACAAATATAAATAGCATTTATTCCTGCAATCACCTAACCGTAAAGAAAACTACAACCTTCATGTGAACCTTCATCTAACACACAGAAATAGTGCAGAATCACTGTCTATTCTTCCTCACACCCTGATTAGACTTCTATGTCTGATCTATCATCTTTCAGAAAATGACATTATAAAATATCACATTTCATAGGTTCAGAACATTAGAAAAGATTATTTTATAAATCAAAACACTTCTATTAAATAATCTGCTTCATGACACAAGAAGAGAACATGGAAGAAATGATTAAATGTTAGTTTATGTTTATATTTATTATCAGTGTCCACCTTTGTATAGTAATCAGCAGGGTGCTCAAGTGTTCTCCTTGTCAAGAAAAAACATTAGTAGCAAAATAATATACAGATATACTTCCTAGTTTATATCAACTGAAAGTAAAGTATCTACAGAAATTCTATATTATTCTAACCTAATATAGTGGACAGAAGAAATAATCATTCAGTACAAATTATTTTAAAAATAAAAAACATTCTCTAAATAACCATAAACTCTAAATAAATTAAGTTTTCTTTAGTTGTATGGTATATTTTGTCGCCTGTCTGAAACTTTTCAGTTAAAGATATAGAGCTCACTTTATTGTTCAAAACGGCAAAGAGACCTAGAGGCAATGACAATTCCATCAAGATTTTCTTTTCCAGATGCTGAAACACATCATGGCTATCTATGCCCTCTCTTTAATGATATAGCATCACCTCCAAATAGCCCTTTGTGAAGACTTTAAGTGTCCATTTCCTGAAATAAGCTGATAATGTCTTCCCAAATTAGCACTCGAGACACTCTCAACCAGCTTTTAAAAATTCTACACTTCCAGTTTCCTGCCAGCCTGATCTAGTTCCTAAAAAGTCTCTAAGTACATCCTAAACTCATCTCAATTGAAGTCTTTCCAAAAAATGTCTCTATTAATCTGTCATGCAAAATTGGTACACAATACATAGATTTATATGTAAGTATCCAGAGAAATGAATGTTCCTTACCTACTAACCATATATATGAGAATATATTTAAATAAATATAAACTCATTACCTTCTACCAATATTTCTAAATTTTAAGCATCAAGTTTTTGAAGTTCACAGCACATTAGATTCATTTTTTAAAACAAATATGTGTTAGATACAAATATTATGAAAACCAGAATCTCTTAGCCACAGTACAAGCACAAACACAATGTGCTGAATCAGAACCACTGCAAATCTGTATTTATAAGACAATGCCTAGGATAGTCTTGCCACTTTCACTGTCCAATACAATATAGCAAATTCATTAAATCTCATCATTCATTCTTTATCAGTCAAAAAACAAACTTGCCAATAAGTATTTACAAACTAAAAATGTATGACAATGTATTTGGCAAATATAGATGTTACTGGAGTAAAGCACAGAAGTCTGTACCATCATGAATATTATAATCTAAATGGGCACAATATGAATACCGTTTCAAAAAACTTCAAGAGGGAAATAACTTATTAATTCATTCATAATGTAAGAACAGAGTAAATTTTGAAAAGTGAGAGACCAGTATGGGCTAGAAGAGGAAAAAATACCAAATTCTCAGAGAATGGTAAACTTCAATGTAGTAGGTCACAAAAAAAGGGAAGGATGATTCCAGACAATAGTGAGAATAGAAATTACAGCAAGAGCACCTGGGATGAGAGGGTAGCAGACAGGAGCCTCATTGACAAGATAGTTTCTACTTGTAAGTGGAAGGAAGTTAGAATAGAAAGGGTGAAATCAAATGGAAAGTTTACTTGTGAGCTATTTATATTTCAGGGAGAGGATTGGGTATCACTTATCAGTGTATCCTGACATAAAGTAAGTGTTCAATCAATGTTTGAATAATGAGTCAATGACAGGGCAAGAGAGCACAAAAGAGACCACATCAGACAAAAAGGAACAGAAAGTAAAAACACAAAGGACTGCAGACTAGCACTGAAAATGACAGAATGCCTTAAAAACTTGTTGAAAGAGTATATGTACAGACAAACAATTTAAGTCCTAAAGTCTTCCATGCTACAGAGAGATTGGAAGGATCAGGAGAGTGAAAACTCTATTAGAATGGATGGTATGCGGCTCACAATTTTCAAAAAGTGATACAGGTTGAAGACAGGCTATTTCAGATTAAGAAAGGAATGCTCATTAGCAATATAAACAGACAACAGGCAAGTCTTAAGTGTGGGGAAATATGTCCATTTAATGTGCATCTATTGAGTGCCGACTTCATGGCAGCTGTTATATGAGGGCTGTCTGGAAAAATATCCAGCCAGCCATAAATGCCTCTATTTTTCATGTTACATGGCTGGATACTTTCTGAACAGCCCTCATGTATCAAGTGTCACTAAAAGAAGTTATAATAAGAACATAGTCAAGCTTTGTATTTACCAAAATATATGTTTAAAAGATGTTAGATCAATTATAATGAAGATATTAAAAGGCACAAATCAAGCCCAGGCACTTCAATAAACAAAGAAAAACTCTAAATAAAAAGCACTCTATATTTATGCTTTGGCTTTTAATTTTAAATTTGCTATTGTGGGCACATGTTCATTCATTCTATTAAGTAGTCTTTTTATTTACTTTTTTTTTAAAGTAACTAAACAATTTCAGGCTACTGATTACACACATCATAGACCACCTTGGCATATTCCAGGAGTGTACTTTTCCCCTACTATAACATACACAATCTGTGCAGAAAAAGTGTATCTTTAATCTGACAAAAACTTAGTTATTGAATGAATGTACCGTATTTTCCGGTGTATAAGATGACCGGGTGTATAAGACGACCCCCTAAATTATACGCCGGAAAATACGGTATTAAACATTTGCCTGAAAGGGCTTTCTTTCAATGCTCACCTTCAAACAAAGAATTCTGTATTCATACATTATAAATAATGACAGCATTCTTTCTAGAAACTTCACATATCGTGAAAGGATGGAAACAAAGGCCTGATAGACATCTTTGTTTTCACGCACCCATGAGTGCAATAGAAAAACTTCCCTAAAGTGTCTGCCAAACATGTTTAATCCTCACCTGCAAAACTGTTCAATCCAAGCTTGCAGCTTGCTTTCCTGAACAGTGGCTTTGTTAATGGGGTCAGGGGCCCAGAATTTACTGGGGAGATGGAATCTAATTTGATTTTCTTCGTAGCTAATACAATAAATGTAAACAAAATAAAATAAAATAACCCAAAAAACTGGAATTCAGCACCATGTGTATTTAAGAGATTATAGATTTGAAGTGAATGGAATCAAAACTAATCTGAATTTTAATTATTTTGTAAACAAAGTTTAACAGAATACCATTGTAATTGAGCTAAGATGATACTAGCACAAATTGATTTTTTAATTATAAATGGCATCTTATTTATCAGTATGCTTTTAAAGTGCTTCAAAATAGGCTTTAGCGCCATGGCTTAGTTGGTTAAAGCACCTGTCTAGTAAAGCACTTCAAAATAGTTTATTTTCTTAAGTACATCAATATTCTCCTTTTGCCTTGTTTGATCTATATATTTTGTTTGGTATGTCGTTTTTTGTTGTTGTTGTTGTTTGTTTGTTTTAAAGACAGTAAAAGGGTAAATATCAAGCCCAACTTCCTATCTAAACTATGCCAAATTCTAAATTAGGGAGTTTCTAAGTAACAGGTTTAATAATAAATTCTAAAAACATTCTTGAAACATTTGCCTTGCATGTCAATTTAAATGTCTTCAAATTATAAAATCTTCTATGTCTAATGGAAGGGTCTAATAGATGTTAATTCTCTTGGACCAAGAGAACAACTGACTTCCTACATGCTATGTTCTATCAGTCAAAAATCAATGTCAATCTAGAAATGATTTACTCCTGGAAAATTACAAACAGTTCACATCAGGGCATCCATTAACAACTGTAAAAATGAGGACTTAAGTGTGCATTAAGGAAGTATTTGTACCAAATGAGTAATATAAAGTCAAGTTTTCAAGGAAAACTTTCAAACCAAAGCAAGTTATAGGGAACAAAAAATATCACATTTCTGCAGAGAGTGTACCTTAAAACTTACTTTCGCAGTTAACAAATATAGTATAAAGAAAAACAATTTCACTCAGAATTGATATTTGACATGAAACATAAAAAAGAATGGATGACAATCAGTCATACCTAAGGACTAAGGTGGATACACAGAACATGTTAAACATTAGCCAGCTGCAACCAACTTATAAACATAATTACGTCTGTAGGACAAATTTATAGAATTAAGACCTTTTAAACTTTAAGTTGGTAATTCATGTAATGAAATTTCATACATGCAGTTTCTTTTGCTATAATGATTGTCTCAGCACGACTGAAATACTAGAAAACAATTTGGTCTCCCTTTTTAAATAATATATTTACAGCATTCCTTTTTACTACCTGATCCTAGTGCCAAAAACAGCTATTTTAGTAATTTTCTCAATTAACATTTGACCTTTGGCTATTAATCTTCTTAATTTTTTGGAGTTGTTTAGCACTATGGTTAAATGCTTCAGGTTTGCACACTGCTACACTCCAGAGTAAACCTTTTCATTCTACGGTATATTTCTATCTTTGAGAAACTCATATCATTTACATATTATTCCACCTAATGAACCAAATAGATCAAATTATTTACACTTGCTTAAGTCACAACACCATTTTCTCATGTCAGTTGATATTATAAAAGGACATTTTAAATTCAGGATTTTATCTAAATCGTAATCCCCTATTTTACAAATGGGGAAACAGAGATCTACAGAATTTGTCACATGTGTATGTATTCTGAACCTTACAAATACCTTCTTCATCAGAGTGAATACACAGGATTGCAATTATTGCACACTGGAGTATGAAATTTAGCAAAATGCCATTACAAACATTACAAAAATATCTTAATAGACCCAAACTGGATCAATGGGAAAGTTAATTTAAAATCTCTGAAAATTACTGAATAGTGAAACAAAAAATATCTTATAAATAATTAATGTTCAAAAAAACCAACATATATTACTAAATAAACTAGTAAGCACAGATTTTACTCACCTCCCGTATGACTTGCTGCAACTCATCTTGCCCCACATTTGTATGCATTTCCTCAGCAGCTGGCATTAACGGGATTTTTCCATACCCTTCTTCCACTTCAGATTTAGGTCCCACAGCCTGTGAGTTTTCTTCAGCTGCTCCAACCTCCTCAGAACTTTCCACTTCTGGAGGAGTCTGCACAGAGCCCGTTCTAGAAGGAGCAGTTGGTGTTAGGGCCACCGAGGCTCGGAATACTTTCTTGCTTGGTACCCGACGGGTCTTGGGTTTGGCTGCTGAGTCACTAGAGGGTACTCCAGTTCTTCTATGAGCATGAGAGGGTCCAGAACATACAGAAGATGACTCTGATGTGGCTTGGGAGAAAACAGATTCTGAGCTTTCTCCAGGAGGAATTTCAAATCCCATTTCTCCAAGTCCAAGGCCCAATTCAGATTTCAGATATGACTGTTCCCTCATCAGTTCCGTGACCTGTAGATCAGAAAAACTACAATTCTTCTCTCTTGAAATTAAGATGGGTAGTTCAAATAAATTAAAATCCTAGCTGTGATTACTGCCAAAAATCCCTTAACTTGTAAAAGACACAATTCCAATTCATTGATTTAGTAACTACTCAATTTCATTTGCAAAAATTGCAAAGAAAATTTAAATTCATAGTGAGATCAAGCCATAAGATATGTAACTAGAATATTTAGCTGGATAAAATTTTACTATTACCACATGGGTGTTCAAATTGTAAGGAACAGTAGCTAGTAAAAAAACAAATACTACCTATAATGCTTTTGTTCCCACATGAACCAATTTGTTTAAAGTATAATAAAAATCAGACTTTTGTTCAAAAAAGTAGTCATCTTACGATCCAACCACCTAAAGGATCCAGAATCAAACTGAAAAAGAACATTTCCCTTGGAGTATAAAATTAAATACTTTTTATGAAGCATTACCTCTATTAGGGCATAAAGATAAAACACTGTTGCAATTAGCCAAAAATCCCTTAACTTGTAAAAGACACAATTCCAATTCATTGATTTAGTAACTACTCAATTTCATTTGCAAAATGAAACTTTCTAGTGGCCTAAGATGGCAATGGGCTCTCAGAAGTGTCAAAGTCACTTCCAATCAATTTAGGTAATCTATCAAAGACTGTATTAAAAAAAAAAAAAAATCATTTACAATAAAAAAAAATTGTTTATGAAATGTAATAATACATCATTCCCTTCCCCAGTGATCAAAAGGAGAGAGGCTTACTGGTTCCATTACATTCAATGGAGAAGGACAAGACAAGTTATCAGCGCTTCTACTGCCACACATTCCCTGAAAAAATAAGAACAATACATGTATCTCTATGTGACTATATTTTTTTAAACTGCAACTATTTTATAATAAAGTAAATTAGCTAATTATCTCCCTGCAGCAATCCTTTATGTCAAAAAGGTCACACTCAACCAGCATGGATCCTCTAACATGTATTATTGTGACTGAAGGTGCATAGGAGATGTTCTGATTCTCTGCTGTTACCAACATACATTTTTTGGAATAATGGATAAAAACCTTTTATGGAAAAATATGTTCAATAACATAGGATAGCCTTATTCTATACTATTTATACGTATGTGCACATATACATTCTTATTTTGATTCTACTCCATATGTGGCTATATGTGTGTGTGTGTATTCATTTATTTTTAACAAAATTAAATGTTTTTCAGATAGCAAAGAAAAATTCACTATTTCAATGTTTCAAAACAATATATTCTACAACTGCAAAGATACCAGGAAAGATAAGACTACAACTGTTAAAAGTTCAAATTTCATGGAAAGAAACATGAGAAATATAAGAAGTGGTACAAATGAAGAGAAACAGTGTTTTTCCTTATAAAGATCTCATTTGATTCCTTAAAAAAACATAAATAGAAAAGCATAGAAAAGAAAGAAAAGTTATGTACTTGAATTAAGAAAAACACTGAGTGAAATATATATTTGTGTTCTTTGTAGTTACATGCAGTGATTAAAATATAAATTAGTCATATATTAACCCCTATCATTTTTCCTTTAAAACCCCTAAACTTTTGTATTGCTCCTATTCTTTATTATTAAAAATTACGATTAAAATTTTCAATGTATATTTAAATCGACTAAGAAAATAATCACAAAATGTATTTAACTGATTTCGGGGAAAGGCTCCTTAAACATATGCATGCCACTAATGCCATTAAGTCAAGTGGTTTTAAATTATGGCACCTGTCCTAAGCCTTATGGAACATTAGAATAGAGCCTTACTGAAAACTGCTGACAGGCCCTGAGGTAGCACACATACCATCAGTGCCGAGGAGCGGAAGGGAGAAGGGATGCGCATGGCACGGAGCTGCTCCTCCAGGCCCAGCAGACGCTCCTCCAGCTGCAGCTCCAGGTCTTCAAGTTCCATTCGGACTGAATTTCTCAAACTCTGGAGCTGATCAACTTCATACCTATCAGTATGGTGAGAGGCACACAGTTTGCAAAACCAAAGCTGGGGATTTGAAATCACAATTCTCTCACCAACTTTCTGAAGGTATTGAAATTCCAAGTTCTATAAATTGGCACAATAGCAACTGGAATAGGTATAACCACCAGAACAGCTGGTCTTTCTTTACTCTTTCTCGTATCCCAAACACTAAAAAGACATTACAGCTACTACCTTCCTTCACACATTAAAGGCAAAAAAAGTTTACTTAGTAAAACATTATGCCTAAGTTTATTTATACTGATTCACAATGTAGAAAATGGATACACAGTAGAAATAAAACCTAGTTTAAAAAAGTTGAGAATGCTTCATAGAATAAAAAATATTTTGAGTTACTAGAGGACAAAAGGACTTCTACCTTTCCTCTTCAGTCATGTGATGATACACCATGGTTTGCTGACGTAGCATTGCCAATTCTAAATCCATCATTTGTGTTCTAAACAAATTCAGGCTCCGCTTCATTACCTGGAGCTCCTGAAAAGTATTCTAAAATGCAACATAATAAAATTATACTTCTAAATCACACAATTCATTTTGTAACACAAAGTCTTAAGTAAAAACTTACTTCATAAAGAGGTAGAACAGATGATTTCTGAGTACTGTATGGAGAAGCAGCAAAATCAGGTCCTCGCATCATAGGGTACTTCAAAAAAGTGAAAGTAAAGTTATATATCAATGCTTCTACATTAATTAAGGTATTAAGAAGGAATATTTGGGGGCCTTCATATTTTTTCCTTTGAGGCCTCTCAAAAATCCAAAGAAAAACTTCATATTATAAGCAAGGACAAAATAAATCAGTTTCTAATGCTACTTGTTTTCCTGTGTTTCAGTTAAGTCTCTTTGGAATGAGGCTGGCCCAAAGGAACAAAGATAATCTAGGACTTCCCTCTTGTTTCGAGAAAAAAAAAAGAAAATAAAAACAAAACTCGAAAATGAAGCAGCAGTAGCAAATGCCATTCTTAGATAACAGAAATTATTGACTTGGATGAAGACAGTAGCAAGCAATCATCATACTCATTCTTAAGACAGCTGAGCATCTACCTTATGTCACTATTTTATGCAGTGATAGAAAATAAGATAAAAGGCATTCTCAGCCTTCAGGCGTTCTCAAAGTATAAGAAAGAAATAGAAGGTAAAAAAATCATCATAATATTGTGGTGGAGGGGAGTGTTATGATGGAAACAAACAAAAATCCAGATTAGGGGAGTAAGTGTTCCTAACAGTGGTGACACTTGAACTAATTCTTTTTTTATTTTATATATATATTTTTATTTATTTATTTTTGACAGAGGGAGAGGGAGAGGGAGAGGGAGAGGGGGAGAGGGAGAGGGAGAGGGAGAGGGAGAGAGGGAGAGAGAGAGAGAGAGAGAGAGAGAGAGAGAGAGAGAGAGAACTGAACCGGGGGAGCTCCCAGTTCAGCACATAGTTCCCCACGGGCCGGGGCCGGGATTCAATCCTCAGTCCCCAGCGCTGCAAAGTGAGCGCTTAACCCACTGAGCCATCCCGGCTTCCCCTGAACTAATTCTTAATGGTAAAAAGAGTTGGTCAAGCAAAGAAAGAAAAAGGTCAGGGCATTCCAGAATAAAAGAAAAAACAGGGTATGTGTAAGCACAGATACTTAGGAACACACAACTATTTTAAAGACCTGCATGCAGTCCAAAATGGCTATAGCACACATATAAGGAGTAAGTCTGGAGAGATAGGTAGAGGCCAGGTCATGAATGGCATCTATCTATTAAGGTGGGGTGGGGAAATTAATTAGCTGAGTTAAAGACAGGACTTCTAAGAGACCACCCCTACAGCAGAAGCATAAGCTGGCCTAGAAAGGCACACCATGGGGGTGCAGGTGGACAGGATGCTGGGAATCCCCAGTTTCACATAATTACACCTGAAAAGTTAAATGTCTCACTCATAGATAGACCTGTATTATGTAGAGAGGAAAAAGAAACATCTACATCTAGTTAGACTGAAAATCATTAGGAGACAACAGTAATGAGAATAAATCTGTATTTAAAATAAGGTATATCTTACTACATTACTTGAAAAGTTACAACTTTAATTTATACTTTCAAAGTGGCTCCTGTCTACTATGTATGTCATTATAAGAGATCTGCTACATGAGTATATTCTAGGCCTCCTAACTCCTAGCTGAACACTCTGATCATTGCACTACACTGTCATTTTCTTTATTTCCTTAACTGTCTAATTCAGGGGTGTCCAACCTTTTGGCTTCCCTGGACCACATTAGAAGAACAATAATTGTCTTGGGCCACACATAAAATACACTAACAACAGCTGATGAGCTATAAAAATAAATAAATCACACAAAAAAAATCTCGTAATGTTTTAAGAACGTTTATGAATTTGTGTTGGGCCACATTCAAAGCCATCCTGGGTCACAGGTTGGACAAGCTTAATCTAAATGGAAGTAGTTCAAATAAAGATTTAGAAAGAAAATGTAAAATATAAAAGGTGAACCTAAGGACAATTTACTAATTTTCAAAGTTTTGGGATATATTTCTAACCCACTAACAGATCTGAGAACAATGACTTTAAAAGTGACAAGACACACAGACCACTTTTATTCAAATTCACACTTTACCTGGGCTTTGTCTTCTCTGGGGTAGTTCCAGTCTTTGAACTCAGTACAAGCAGACTAATTCTGTGCAGCAGACCAGCATGAGGAGTCAGTAGGTGAAGGGTAAAGCTTAACCAGAGAGCTATGAGCAGAACCAGGACACATGGCAACAGAAGCCAAAGGGAGAAAAACTTAGAAAGGAAGAGGTGGAGAACACTGTCAAATGGCAGAGAAAAAGAGACAACCTTGAGAGGGGAGATTTTTGAATAACAGGGATAACTTGACTAAGATAAACAATGGAGGAATGGCTAAAGAAGGGAGGATACGTAAAGGGCAAATCTCTTCTCTAGAAGGAAGATTATTAGCCTCAAAACTAACTTTGTTTAGGATTGGTTACAACCTTCCCCCTGAAACAGGAGGGCAAAATATAGGAGGGCAGGTATAGGTAAGTTTAGGCATGTAAGGAAATGAAGCTTAGGTGGTTCATGTCTGATGAGTCTTAGCTTCTCAGTGAATTCAAAGGTGCTCAGATCAATAAAAGAAAAAAAGTTAAGATATACTTTTTCTCATACCTGTGAAAGATTCTGCAGTGAATTTCTAATATCATGCAATACTCTCCGCAACTGCATTTCAATGGTAGAAGGAGGACTCATAGAGCACGCTCGGTAGGGGTAGGCAGCATGTCTGTGTGAGTAAGAACACCCGAAAGGGGAGGAGAAGGCACTGCAGGTGGCGCCGGATATGTTGGGAACACTGTGCGTGCTCAGAGTTCTCATGTGCTCACACAGGGGCCTCTCCTGCCACTCGGAATGAAGGGAGTGAAGGGAGCAGGTGGACCGAGATATAGGTGCTGGAGCACACAGTGAACAGGTAGGAGTCCTTCGATGGTGACGTTCCTCCAACTGATCCACCTCTCTCTCAGAGGCTTCTTCCTTCTTCACAGGTGATGGAGAGATGAAAATAGTGGATTTCACCAAAGAATGACCATCATGCTCAATTACCTCTTTTTCTAAGTTCTGTTCTTCTTCAGGTGTGTACTTAAAGGTGAAGGAAGGTGGACTGCATCTGGTCTCTTTTCCTGGGGACAATCGAACATTGACAGAGGACACAACCCTTACTGGGCTCAATAAGGTGGTTGGTAAAGACTGAGACCTTCTTAGAGGATAGCCAGCTTTTGCAAGTAAGTATCTCCGTTTTAAAAGATCTTTCGATTTTATCAAGCTACGCCCTACTCTTTGATTAGACAGACCACAAATCTTCATTTGAGCTCTTTGCAAAGCTGTATTTACTTTGTCCACAGAAGAGGGAGGCCCAGTTGTATTTTCAGGGCACTTCTCATTGCATTTAGCTTCAATAGAAGCCAATGATTTAAGAATATGGTGTGTGGTATACTGAACAAATTCGCATTCAACGCTTTTATCCACATCACTTTCAGCACTTGTGTCTCTCTGCAGTTCCACTGGCTGTGCTGGGGACGAATCCTCTTTCATTTCTGTAATTTCAGTAGCGTTCTCCCCCGCACTACAGGTGGATTGTTTATTTCCTGCATTCTTAATAGTCTCACACTGGGGGAAATCCTGGCTATCTGACCTTTTGTCAGGAACTGTTGCTGCCTTCTCACTTCCTTTCTGAAGAGGAATGGGAGACTCCTTCTCTGATTCATTACAATAAGGCTGGTGTTGTGCTGTTGGTGTGACAAGGTTTTCACCGAATTGCGTGACTGTTGTCTCACTGTCACAACTATCAGCACTACTCCCCATGGCCTGCAAGGATTCGTGAACCTGTGACAGAAAAATAAGTGGAAGGATGAATTCAACTAAGTACAAGTATTGTTAACAAAATACCAAACTGACATGATGCTTCCATACTTTGAGGGTCTCCCACTCAAGGCTGTGGTCCTGGTGCTGTTCAAAACTGCTTTTAACTTCCTTGGATCAGCAACTCCACTACTTCCTCACTAAGATTATTTCAGACCTTTACTATTTTCCTTAAGTATCATTTTCAACACCTCACCTTTTCTTCCAACATGACACAAACTAAGGAGAAAATGGACAAAAGATTCTTAACTTTCTTCCCAACACCTACAAAGTTCCCCGTACCTCTCTTCATCATTCTCTCCTCTCCATTCTGAATGCAAACTATCTCTCTTTTTTCAAAGCTAAACCCTCCAACTTATACTTCTGATCACATCCTCTCCACTAGGGTATTTCCCAGTTTCATCCCAGATTTTTGTGCATCCAACTCTCTTCTCATAGAGCTTCTTCTATAACAAGTGCCCTATATCATTGCTATATTGAAAAGACAAAGATCTATCACCCTTAAGCTACCATTTGAAAAAACTGTCAACACCCATGTCTTTCCTTCCTTATAATCGATTTACTCTCCAATCATGCTTTTACTTCATTTATTCCATCAGAACTATTCACTCAACTATTCGATTTCCAAATACAGTAACTAAATTCTCACCTTTGCACTCCAGTGGCCATAGCTTTCCTTTGAAAAGTCTCTCCTCCATCTCCCCATTTTTCTGAATCTCCTCAAGACACTTCTCTTACATGTCTAATCCTTAAATGCTATGTTTCTTCTTCTTATTATTATTTTTAATGCTACATTTCTAAAGGCTCCTTTTGGGGGTTCTCTTATTCTTTAAAATTTGCATATAGATGTTTTAAACACTTTTTATATACATTCTGTGCACTGCACACATAGACTTGAAAATAAAGATGTGCATATCTTCTGGGGTTATCTAACACACTCTAACAGAAAAGTCATATGATATTCAGCAAGCTATGGACCTACACTGAATATTAGTTATTAAATAAAAAAATTGCTGTAAAATACTAAAATACAGTGATGATAAAAAATAAGAAAAATAAGAGACAGAATAAATTTATGATTAAAAAGCCTCTGTTTACTGGTGGCCCAAAAATAAATAAGATTTAAAAAATTTTAAATATTCAGTTAGAAAGAGATGAAGAATTAGTGAAAACTAAAATTTATACTCAAATACTTAGATTACTTCTGCATCCCAGAAAGTTTTATTGTCATTTGCAAAATAAAAATAACACTGACTCAGTATTGAAATATATATAGCTACTAAAAAATCACCAAAACATGAAGAAGTTTATTATAGTGGCTAGCATAATAGAAAATTTTACCTGAAGATGATTTAGGGAGACGCAGTCTGTTGAATCTTCAGCAAAACCACTGCTATCAGAATGCTGACTTGCAGTACGTAACAGATGATCTACCAAAAGAACTGTGGTTGTATAAAACTGCCAAATATGACTTCAATGAGAACAGTATTATTGGATATGATCTACAACTTTGATTCTTAGAAAAGTATGCATCACTTAGGCAAAATTGTGGCTTCCAAAGCCCAGGAGATAACTCAAATTCAAACAAAAACTGAATCACATCTATCAAAAATTCTCATGTATTTTCGTAAATCCAGTTAATGACTTATCCTGGAGGACAACTGGTTGAAATAAACAAAAGTCCTGAAGTAAACCACTTCCATTATGTGAAATGGGAAGTTTAAATGTAATGTGTAAAAACTTCTATCTTCCTAATAAGAAAGTAAAATAAAATTAAATAAGTTGAATGCAAGGGTACCTAATGTCTTTGATGTTTCAAATGATGCAAACATTTGTAAGTTATGAAACAAATTCAGTCAAACACGTTAAACTTATACATCATATTATTAACATTATAAAAAGCCATTTAGTTTTTGACCTCAAAATTCTAATTCCTGACTAGTATAACCTAAAAATAATTTTTTCATGTATGCAAAAAGGCCAATGAAATACACCAAGCATAAACACACACCCACCCAACTACAAACACAGTGGGAGAGACTTTACAACTAGCACATTTATTAAGGGAGATACTTTATGATTTAATCAAGTTCTGTAGAACTTCAAAAGCAACAGGCTTTTGAGCAAAGTATGTTTATCAAATTCACATTCCTTTAAAATTTAACAACAGAAATAAATAACTTCGTAATATATTTGAATAAAATCCAAAATCAATTTAAATTTCATATGACTTTGAAAAACTTCACACTATAGCCTCAGTTTCAACTTAAAGCATCATGGAATTGAGTAGCTTTTTTTCTCATTAAAAAGTTAGAATAATTCTGTAATAGTGTTTGGAAGTTAAAAAAAACTTATATAACAAAATATAAGAAACTGACCCATATCCTTGATAATTTAGGTAAACTAGAGTAATTGTGAAATTGAATTGAAATAAGCTGTCAGTTACTGTAGGTACTAATTACTCATTACAATAATTGAGAAAATAATTATCTTATGTTATTTATAATTACGTGTTTGCAGGCCTTTTTTTTTAACTAAATTATACTTCAGGCATTCTGAAGGCAGGAATCTTATTTATTCTTTTTGTGTCCCAGTATCCAGCAAACACTAACAATAAAAAACACTTGCTGAACAAATTGATGATAACTATCTCTCTAAAGCAACAACAGAATTAGGCAGTCACTTAAAGGATTTAGAAAAAAATTGCCTATCTGTTTGTACAGAGGACAAGCTGTCAGAGAGCCCAGAGAAGCCTGAGTGACCAGCTCTGCTCAGGTTCTCTCTGCTAAGATCTGTTTTATCTGTAGTGGAGTGGTCTGTGCCAAGGTAACCTCTTCGTGGTTGGCCCTGTCTGAGTTCACATAGATTAGGTGAGAGTGTGGACAGCTCAGGCTTCGAAGCAGGTTTTGGGCAGTGGAAAGAACAAGGAGGCCTGGGTTCAAATTTCTGCTTTCTTCCTGTAGGTAATAACTTCTCTGCTCCGCAAAACAAATAGTTTAATTCTCCTATCTCACACAGTTACTTCAGAATCTAGTAGAATGTAGATAAAACTATTCTGTGAACAATAAATCACAATCTAGGTCAGGGGTATCCAATCTTTTGGGTTCCCTGGTCCACACTGGGAGAAGTATTGTCTTGGGCCACGCATAAAATACACCAACATTAACGACAGCTGATGAGCTATTAAAAAATAAATAAATAAATAAAAAGTCACACACAAAAATCTCATAGTTTTAAGAAAGTTTATGAATTTGTGTTGGGCCACATTCAAAGCCGTCCTGGGCTGCATGTGGCCCGTGGGCCCACAGTAATCTGGAAATTTTATCTGTCCAGTATCATAAAGAAGCAAAAGAGAACAACTGTATACTCTGCTAAAGGAAATATTGTTGTTTTCTGAAATAAGGGAAATACTGCACTGCTTTCAGTATATTTACCAAATGTTATAGCCTGTGATATGAGTTGAGTCACTAAACCTCTTGGAGCTTTAGCATGTAAATCCCAAGACGGGATTTCAGGTTAAGATCATTGTAACTTCACAAGTCCTATTAGTAAAGGGTGAAATATTTTTATACATGCATTATGTGCATTTTTATGAAAGTTGTTAAATATACTATCAGCAATTCTATTTCTGCAATTATTACTAACTTAAGATACCTACCTGCATATTGCATTATCAATATTTTATAGGCTATTTTCAAAAATGATTAAAACATTATATTGTTCTCTCTCCCTCTCTCTCATGTACACTTAAAACCATTTTACTGTTAATTTATAAAAATGTGATTCATAGAAATGTTAACATTTTTACTCAAGCCACCAGAAATAAGAGACCCCATGTCAATAAGAGGAAGAAACACAGATGTGAATACAAACCACATCCCATCTTTCCTACCACAGGAAGCTTACTCTTGAAAGGTCTTAAAGTAATTATACTGTTTTTATTTAAATATATAAAGTTTGCCCACATCCTAGTAATGTAAGCAAAGCAGCCAAACATACAGGATTTTAACCTTGAACAAATCAGAGAGCGAATAGCAAACAGGTTTTAGGAAGACCATGAAAGTTTTAAGTTAAAAATCCATTCAAGAATAAGGAATATTCCATAGGAACTAGGGTGGAATCACATACTCACATACACACACACACACACACACACACACACACACACTCTCTCTCTCTCTCTCTCTCTCTCTCTCTTTTACACTCACTCACTCACTCACAGGTTAAAGATACTATTACCAATTCTGACACAGTATAAGACTTCTTGTCTACCTATCTAAAGCAAAGATTCATTGATGGCTGTGAATTCTGCCTTGCAGCTTAGAAACACTTAACAAGGGGTTGAATATTAAATAGCAGGTTGTTTTGTGTCTGACCAGAACTATAGTGATCTAGTAAATATAGCTCTTGTTTTTTAGTATCTTATTGCAATAAAAGAAAAATTATATGCAAATTGTCTCTTCTGAAGTCATTTCATAGATCAGAAGAAAACAAACATGTAATTTCCTATTCTAGGAACATACATATGAATCTTTGCTTAAAAAAAGAAGGGTGGTTCAGTATGTGTAAAGTTTTAAAAATAAACAGTTCTACCTTCAGTGGTCATTTTGACTTCTTTACTTCCTCTCTCCTTTTCTCTAAATCTCAAAACCTTTGTGACTTTAAAGAAGATTAGACATGCTCTTCTTATTTTAAGTTAAATGTGAAAGAAATGGATTCAAATGTTCTTTGGTCGATAATTAATAATTTAAGAGAAGAACAATATCTACAGACACTCACTTTTGATCCATACTTTGAATTTAACTAGTTTTAACTATTGCTGAGATATTGGTGTTTTGTATTGTTTTTTGCCACAGGCATTGTTCATGTATCATACCTAGGAGCCATATTTAAATAATGAAAACCCAGAGGTAGAAAATAAAGTGTATATTTCGATCATAATCATGTAAAAAAGTAGGTTTGAATATGTTGCTCTATCATTTCCAATCTAGCCCTTATGCAGAACTGAAAAATATTTAAAGTACACAGAATTATGTAATGAGGTCACTACAGAATAAGCTAACGAAAGTTACTTTATGAGCATAAAAGACTTCAAGACAATACAAAAAATCGTATAACCAAACCATAATAAAGTATGCACACCTGTGTTCTTAGTTGTCTTTTTATACTTATATATAGTACAAACACTGATCGATAACACCCCTGTTCCAAGATGACAGTTTGGTAATGAGCTTAAGATCTAGTGGATACTGGTCTACTTACCTCTTTTTGACTTAGTAAGACCTAGCTGGTAAGTAGCTGGAACATGAGGAGCTTCTCCTTCCGTACTTTGAACCTAAAGAAGAATTTAAAGTAATTAAAACTTAAAGAACCTATGGCAAAGAAGAATACCTATTGATATTCATTTACTAAATGAATCAATGTAACTGAAAGAATACCAAAGCTTTATATATTTAAAAAATGTTAAGACCTTTCAAAATTGTTACTGTCTCAAATCTCAATTTTATTATCTATTTTACAGTACACAGAGTGCAGGTTTATAACTAGAAAAGAAAAATAACCACATGCATAAACTACCTCATTAAAAAAGTTGCTATTATATGAAAAATAGATCCATAATAAAAAGTTCTCTAAATGCTAAACTTCCAAGTGTAAGGTCAATCTCAGCAGAAATGCTAATTGACACACTGCAGCAGACAAGTGAGTGGTACACAGCTCACGCAAGTTCTGCATCTCTGAAAAATGGCACAGCATACTCCAATTGAAAAATTATGTAAAATCCCACAAATTTTCATATATCAAAATCATTCATGTGTGGCTTCCAGTCAAAATGGCAGAATAAGTAAACACTGTGCTCACCTCCACCCATGACCACATCAAAATCACAACTAAACTATAGAACAACCATAATTGAGAACTGATTGAAATCTAGCTGAACAAAAGTCCTATAACTAAGGACATACAGAAGCCACCTCAAGACCTGTAGAAGGGGTGGAGATGCAGAATGGGTTGGTTGCATGCCCACATGTGGTGGTTAAAAATCAGAAGAGAGATCTGGGCTGCTGCAGAGGTCTCCACTGAGGAGTGAGGGGTCCCAGTCCCACAAAAGGCTCCTCAGCCCTGGGCTCCAGTGCCATCAAAGAAAGTCCCCATAACTTCTGATGGTGAAAACCAGTAGAGATTGTGGCCGAGGGAATGGTAGGATGGCTGGAGTTCCAGCCACTCCTCTTAAAGGGACCCCACACAGACTTACTTGCTGATGGACTGACTAGCTTTTAGCCTGTGCTGGTCAGCAGCTTGAAAGGTGCCAGGGACATACCGGGAGGAACTGAGTTGTCTGGCTTCAGGGTGAGGGCTGAAAAGGCAGCTTTCTCCCAGGTAGAAGTGCTGGCAGAAGCCACTGTTCCTTTGTCACACCCTTCACCCACCCACTCTGTACTTCCAGGAAGGTCCTGTATCTGGGTCTCCATCAACGTGGCTAACACTGTTCACCCCACCCAGGAGATTCCTTGAGACTCTGCCACACCCAACTTTCGGGCACACCTAAGCCACTTCCAGTGGCTTTTCTGTAAAAATTGCCTGTTTTGGCTCATGTGGCCTATGTTTCCAAAATCTCTCAAAGGTGCACAAACCCCAAACAAGCAGCGGCTGCTCTTGGTCTGCCCCATATGTCTTGCTAAGCAGCCCCAAGCTTTACATTAACAGTAGCCAGCCTCACTTCACAGCACAGCCTCTCCTAGGCACCTCCAAGTCCAACATAAGTGGCAACCAGGTGCAGATCACTTTGTAGCACATACCAATTAGCCCTGGGCAGGACACAGGCAATGGCTAAACTTGGCCTGCATCAGAGGCCCTCCTAAGGGGCCCCAGAACCAACACACCTGGTGGCCAGCTTCAGACCAAACCACTTCCACAAATGACACACAAAAGATGGGCTCTACAGATACCAGAGTCCTACTAAAGCAAACCCTAATTTGTAATGTCAGCCCCTCCACTATAGTCATAGCCAGTCCTCAAAACCAATCAGCCTGAGGATCCACCTCTCCCCCATCTCCCACTGACCTGCAAACAGCAATCAAGGCTCAGCTACAGCAGGAGGGCACACACAACCCACATAAGGGGCACACCTGGAGCACCCAGCTCAAGTGACCAAGAAGAATGTACCACTGGGCCCCACAGAATACCTACTACTACACAAGGCCACTCTACCAAGATTGGAAGATATAGCAGACCTACCTACCGGTATACCTAGTACATAGAAACAATCATAGGGAGACAGTCAAAATAAGGAGACAAAAAAAATATGTCCGAAATGAAAGAGAAGGACAAAATTCTACAAAAAGAACTAACCAAAACAGAGAAAGCAATCTACTAGACACAGAGGTCAAAACTGGGTATAAGGATACTCAGTGGTCTCTGGGAAAACTTCAACAAAGAAACAGAAAACACAAAGATGGAGATAGAAAACATTTTTTAAAAAGTAGACATGAAGAATGCAATAAATGAAATGAAGAGTATATTAGAATGAATACATACTAGATCAGATGAAGAAGAGGAATCAGTTATTTAGAAGATAAGGTAGCAGAAAACACCCAATCAGAAAAGCAAAAAGAATCCAAAAATATGAGGAAGTTTAAGGGGCCTCTGGGACAACATTAAGGGTATCAACATTTATATCATAGGGCTACCAGAAGAAGAAAGAGCAAGGAATTGAGAAAAACTTACTTGAAGAAATAACGATGGAAAGATTCCCTAACCTAGTGAGGGGAAATAGACATACAAACCCAGGAAGCATAGAGAGTCCCCAAAAATATGAATACAAACAGGCCCACACCAAGACACACCACAATTAAAATGCCAAGGTTAAAGACAAAGAGGGAATCTTAAAAGCATCAAGAAAAAGTAGGAGCTCCCATAAGAGTCAACTGATTTCTCAACAGAAACTTTGCAGGTCAGAAAGAACTGGCATAAAATATTCAAAGTAGAAAAGCAAGGACCTACACCCAAGATTACCCTACCCAGAAAAGCTATTATTTAGAATTGAAGGACAGATAAAGAGCTTCCCAGATAAGAAAAAGCTAAAGGAGTTCACCACCACCAAACCAGTATTACAAGAAACGTTCAAGGGACTTTAGGAAGAACAAGATAAAAAATATGAATAATAAAATGTCAATAACTGCATGTCTATCAACAATTACTCTAACTGTAAATGTAAATGTATTGACTGCTCCAGTCAAAAGACATAAGGTGTCTGAATGGATAAGAAAACAAGGCCTCTACATACGCTATCTACAAAAAACTCATCTCAGATATAAAGTTACACACAGACTGAAAGTAAAAGGATGGAAAAAGATATTTCAAGAAAATAGAAACAAATAAGCAAAGCTGGGGTAGCAACAGTTATACCTGAAAAAACAGCCTTTAACCCTCTTAGTGCTACCTTCTGCCGGTGATACTAGCGAGAAATGCGAAGGATAATTAGCTATGGTCTATGTATGAGCCCATATATCGGCCTGCCACACTTTTCGCCAGAGATGCAAAAGCCGATATATTGGCCCGTGGCACTAAAAGGGTTAAAACAAAGGCCTGGAGATGCCAGGATGGCTCTAAGGGTTGAGTGCTCATTTGCAGCCCCAGGGTCTGAGGATTGTATTCTGGGCCCAGCCCTTGTGGACCCATCTGCTGAACTAGGGTGTGCCTTGCATGTTGGAGGCCCCTGGTTTGGCTCCCGCACCAGGCATGCTTCCGATGTAGGAGGCCCCTAGCTCTCGGAGGAGTGCCTCCCATGTGGGAGGTCCCTGGCCTGGTTCCTGCCCTGCATAGCCCCGAGCCCACCTGTGGGGTGAATCTATATGGAAAACTAATGATGTACAACTATGGAGAGTGCTCTGGGCCCTCCCCCTGCCCTCTCTCTCTCTCTCTGTACCCAAATGTTCACTGCAGCATTACTTACAATATGTACCCACATGTTCACTGGAGCATTATTTACAATAGTCAAGATACTGAAGCAACCTAAGTATCTATCAATATGGAATGAAGAAGTGGCACGTATATACAATGGAATACTACTCAGTCACAAAAAAGAATAAAAACGTGTCATTTAAGTTTTCAACAACATGGATGGGCCTACAGAATATTATGCTAAATAAGGCAGACAAAGAAAGACAAATTATCATATGATTTCACTTATATGTAGAATCTAAAAAAATAAATGAACCAACAAAATAGAAACAGACTCAGAGAACATTCTGATGACGGCCAGCTGGAAGGGAGACTTGGCAAGTGAATGAAAAAGGGAAAGGGATTAAGTACAAATTAACAGTTGTGAAATAGTCATTGGAATGTAAAGTATAGCACGGAATATAGTCAATATTGTAATAATTATGCATAGTGTGAGATAAGTACTAGATTTATTGGGGTGATCACTTCGTAATTTTATAAATGTGTAATTAATATGTTTTGCAGTTGAAACTAATACAGTATTGCAAGTCAACCATAATTGAAAAATAAAAATTTTTTAAAAAGGTCAGTGATAGAGCTCTAATAAATATAACTTCACTTTCCCCAATAAAAGCATTGTGATCCCTGCCAAAACAAAACAAAATAAAATACAGAATCAAACAAAAAATACTGTTCAAAGAAGTTCTCAATTTTTAAAGATTTTTCTTCCCGCTTGCACAACTACATAATTTAGGAATTTTCAGATTCCTTATTCACCATACCCACCCACTAAGTACTCTGTTATAACTAATTCAGTATTAAATATTTTGCCCGTGGAGTGAGGGATTCGGAACCCTATTTAATTATTAGTACTTAAAAGAATAAATAACATCCTAGTAAATGTGGGCAAACTAGCCAAACATATGAGATTCCAACTTTGAACAAACCATAGAACAAATAGTAAACAGACAGTAGGTAGAACCTTAGTGGTTTTGAGCTATTAATCCATGCAAGAATAAGAATTATTCCATAGAAATGAGAGTAAAATGACCGATTAAAAAAAAAAAAGCTCAAAGTTTAAAGATACTATTACCCAACTTAAAATTTGGTCTGATTTGTGTTATCTTTGTTCTAAACAGTTACATGAATCCAAGATTATGAATCATTTGAAAACTGAAAACACACTGGCCATTTAAAACCATCCCGTATAAATCACATATAAAATAGTTTCTACTATTATTGAAAGATTATAACATATTCTTTTTTTTTTTAAATGTAGTCTTTTTTTTTTTTAATTAATTAATTTTTATTTTTGACAGAGAGAGAGAGATACAGAGACAGAGAGAGAACTGAACTGGGGGAGCTCCCAGTTCAGCATATGGGTCCGCACGGGCCAGGGCCAGGATTCGATCCCCTGTCCCCGGCGCTGCAAAGTGAGCACTTAACCCACTGAGCCATCCCGGCTTCCCCTATAATATATTCTTCAAAGCAGTAGACATAAATTAAACAGGAAAACCATTGTTTTATGAGCAAGGAAACAAAATGCATTTTCTTTTTATATTCAACAAAGAGTCTATTATTAGTCTCTATTGAGGCCTAGCCTACTTCAAAGAGTTTTCTATAAAGTAAATATCAAACAGATCAGAAAAGTATAAAAGAAATACAAATTTCTATTTAATTATATTCTAGGAATCTCAATTTAGACTCAGCATTATGATACAACAAACTGTAATCTTTAGTTTATAAAAGAATTATCACTATTCCTTTCCTTACATTAATAAAATTAGTCACTAAATAACATGGCTTTAATGAATGTGCATCCTTAGTATACTATCCTTCAAGATGCTTTTCTATGCCTATCAGTCAATCTACTCCCTCTCTCCACTCATCACAAACCCCATAATGATTGAAAGAAAAGGGCCCTTTAAAGAGCTGTGAGGGATATATTTTACTAAAAAACCCCACTAAAATCAGGCTTGAGGGGGCATGCCTCCCATGCAAAAGGTTCCTGGACCAATTCCTGCCCTGCATGGCCCCCGCCCACCTGTGTGGAACAAAACCATGTAGAAAACTGATGATGTACAATTATGGAAACTGCTCTGGGCCCTTCTCCTTCTCTCTCTCTCTCTCTTTCTGTCTCTGTCAAAAACAATAAATCTTTAAAACAAACAAACAAACAAACAAACAAAACCTGTCAAGTTTTAAACACATACATACATATATTACATACATATATATGAAAAATAAACAAATAAATTTCTCTTTCAGATAAATATCAAATAACAACTTAGTGGGTAAATTGTGCTTTGAAATAACAGACATTGGTACATTATGTCATGTGTTAAGGGTTCATGTTCTACTGCACACACAAATATATGCCTTCAAAACAAATATAATTAAATCTGAAAGGTTAAGGGGATGACTTAACTGTGTGAAATGATTGATTTGGGATTTTTTTTAACTCAGGTCCATAAATATAATAAAAGGAATCCTTAAACTTAATAGCTAAAATAGAGAAAGTCTTCATTTAATGTTGTTGATAGGTTCTGAGACTCAGCAAAATGATGTATAATGAAACCAAATATAGCATAGGCTAGTAACAGTTGATATAAACAAAAGTTAAACTTCTAGAGCACCTCATCAACATTGTAACAACTTAGAATGAAACAATATGAAGTGAGATACTGCTGTAATGAAGTACATCAGTTAAATCAACAATCAGTATGAAGATAGGATTAGAAACAGTTAGTAAAACTTCACTAGCTTAAAACCTTATGTATACTTCCAATAATATCTATATTTGAATATAAATTAATTTACTGACACAGAACAATATATAGAAATATACACAAAAAGTTCTCCTTCCTCTAATATTTAAGAAAATTTTTCTTTACACCTAAAACATAAACAATAGCTTACTAAGTAATTATCATTTTGGTTTAACTATGAATCATTCATACTACTAATATATAGCTCTAGAGAGTTACTGTGATGTTTATTCAAAATAAATCATTTAAAAAAACACACAAGACTTATCCAGGGAGGGAGTCATTAAGAATTAGAAAACTCAAGAGTAGGATTTTATAATTTTTGACACACTGAAACATAGTCTACAAAACATTTTTTTTAATCAGACAAACTGACTTTTAATTGAAAATAGTCTCTATCTTTTTTTTTTTTTCCTTGTCATAAGACATAGTGACTTTCATACTCCAAGGCCTGGGTCATTCTTATCATCTATTTAATTTCTTTACAATTAAATATTTCCTCTCTTTGTTCCTGGTAACTGTCAGACCTTACCTTCCGCCTCGAAGGGATTAGGCAACTTCATGCCACAGAGCCTTGTCTGCAGCATTTTCTCCTATCTAGTTACCCAAAGCAGCTGGTTGTGATGTTAATCTGTTTGAGAACTGGTTTACAGAGAGAGAGCAATACACACTCTAACTTATATTATTCGTTGTTTTTACAGGAAGAAAGTTCCCAATAGGAATCAAAACTCAAGGGAAAAGAATCCAACGAAAAAATAGTAACACTTAGAATGGGATCTAAAAGTTTGCTTCAATAAGACTGTTCTCTTCATTTGTTAGTATGATTCAAATCATGCTTGGGAGGAGAGGAAATTAAAGAAAGACATTATTTCCTTTCTTTATCCATTGTTCTACAAACTCTCTTTAAGTTCCCAAAGGGATAAAAACACAATTATAGGAGATTTTTAATCCATATTTCAAACACATCTGAAGAATAAGGATTAATTTTTCTTAAAATTCCCCATACTTACAATGTAGCTATAAATGACCATATATTCTTTTCAAAACAAAACATTTCATTATTCCATTATTCTTCAAGCATCAATGCCTGTAAATCTTTTACTTTAAAAAAAAACAACAAAAAACTTTCACTTCAACATCACATTACTTTCTTTTCATTAGCTACTTCTCCCAGCAGAGGGCGCAAGTCTATCATTAAATTTTAACTTGCTGCCAAAGTTCATCTACCTAGCACTTTATAAATGTTCTAAAGAAGTTTTTTGTGTATGGAATCAATAATGTTATCAATGTTTTAAAAACTAAACCTTAGAACTCAGAAATTCTAGAAATTAAAAAGCAACATGAAATTGTCTTCTTATCTGAGTCACCAATCGCAGATTTGCAAGTGTCTAACATTTGTTTAAATTTTTATAGTCTATTGTATTAAAACAAGGAAACTGACTATCATATCTGACTGCCACAGAAGAGGAGCCCTAATGAAAGGCAAGAAGTTACACTTCAATTATGAGTGCTAGATAACTTTATCGCAAAACAAAGTAAAAAAAAAATTTTTAAGGAAATGAAACGAAAAGGGGTTTTAGTTAAAGTACCGTAGTCATTTTCTGAAGTCATATATTATATAAAGTACATTAAGAATTAAACAGTATAAACATAAAATATATAAAATATAAAGAAGCTTATAAAAAATGCAAAATATTTCAAAGGGCTGCTCCTGCTCCTCTTTTATTTCATGTTTTTTTGGTTGTTTTTTTTTTAGTTAGAATTAAAATATTCAAAGACCACAAGAAAGGTAAGTACTAGCTATATCAGCAACTGAAATTTTGTTTAACTAATGCAAAATCTTCACTAATGAGAGAAACACACTCACCTAATAGGGCATTTATAGGCAAAATTATCCCATTTACTAATTCCCTGAAAAAATGGCATGTAATTCTAAAACTGTGAGGTATAACTAAAACTATTCTGCAATACATTTGTTTTAAATTGCACATTATAGAATTTATAGCCAAAATTCTTCAGTAATACATATATCCCCTTTTCCTCATATGTAAAATGAGACCATCATGGCCTGCCTTACAAACTGAGAAGTACTTGAAGGATGTATTACAGTGCCTGCTACAAGGTAGGTGCTTGATAAACTATTTCCTGCCTCAACCTATACAGCTCCAACTCGGAATTATCAGCTTCCACTATCAAAAAGCGGTTTTAGGTGAACAGCATCAAAATTATTATATTTAGCTTGTCCAATTCAAAATTTATATAAACTAGCAGGAACATCACTAGGTTAAAAAATAAAAATGTAACCAAACATGGCTCTTCTGGGCTTGCAGAAATCCTATTCAGTGGCCTTTCAAACCACATTCCTAAGGTTCCCTATCTTCCCTTTCAGTTATCTATCTTTCTGTTCTTTTTAGTCCCACATCTAAACTTATCCCCAAAGTCTTCTTCACACTTATGGTTTCCACTGTGATATAGTAATAAAAGTTTGACCAAAGGCACACAGCATTTCGGTGGCAGAGACAGAACTCAAACCCGTTTCATTTCAGAGCCTGTTTTTAACTATAATATTCATATAAATTTGAATATTCTCTCAAGAGCTTTCTCAGGGCATCAAAATCTTAAATTGAGAAAGGGAGTTCAAGTAATGTATAAGCAGTGGATGACAGAGAATGCAGAGGAGTTGACAAACTATTCCATTTCCCTGATTTCACATAGTCTTGTGACAACTTCTTGGTTTGTGAAACACAAAAGAAAAAACCTGGAAAGTCAAGATTAGGATGAATTTTTTTCTAGTATAAATCTATCAGCCATCTTTTCATTTGAAAAACACTTTTTGGTACTTTTTTTCCTAACTCACTATTTGAAATAGATCTCAGTAATTTTTTACCTACCTCTTCCATTTCAAAGGAGTCTTTCTGTAGTGCCATTATATTTCTTATGGATGGGATTGTCAGTGGTGCACATGGCTCTGCTATGGACACAGGGACATTTTTCACCTCACTGCTATTTTCCATCTCATTGTGGCTGGACATGTTGAAACCGCTACCTAAATCAGATTCTGTAACACCAGATTCCTCACCAAGTTTTTCGTGATTTTGTGTTTCTTTACTTTGTTCACTTTCAGTTTCTTGGTTAAAGTCACTGTCTGCTTCCTCAGAAAGTCTATCAATGTCAGCACTCTCCATAATACTTGCTGAACTACCTGATACTTCTTCTTTGACTGTCGCCAACACAGAAGATGAGTCCTTCTTCTTTACAATTTTTTGAGACTTTTGATCATTTCTATTGCCATTTTCTTCGCTCATTGAAACATTCAGAATCTTTCCTTTTTCAATTGCTGGGTAAGGAGTGCTACCTTCTCCTTTTTCTGTTTTATCAACACATAAATTTAGTTTTGATAGTGTTTTCATTAAGCGATTTGCAGTGTTACTTCGGGTTAAAGGTGGAGGTGAGTCTGTCTCCTTATTAGAGGTCACAGAAGACATACTTCCAATTCTCTGCAAGGGAGTCCCAGAGACTTGTGAATATAAAGAAGAAAATGCATTGGCCACAGTAGTAAGCACTTCAATTTGACGAAAACGGCCTACAAACAAGAACAAACAAAAAAGCATTAATTATATATACATTTGTTTACTTATACTTCTACAAGCCTTACCATTATTCAAAATTCCAACAACTGAACTTAGATCACAAAGACTATGAATTTTTTTCTGTTTATCTAACATTTAAAATTCTCTACTTTTACTGTGGAGAGGGAAGAAGATTTTTCACTCTAAGCACTAGAATTTATGTTTTTAACAATCAGAAAGAAGTACAGGCGTGATGGTAACACTGAATAAAATAGAAAAGACTAGGTATTAATCTACAGTTGTGATTCTGTTTTTTGGTCTTTGTGACGCCATTATCTCCCAAATGTTTTTCTAATAAAGTATACATAATTATACACCTTATACTTAGAGGGGTGGGGTGATTTATAGATCTCTTAAAACTAATCCAAGGACCACATAAACATCCCATTTGTGGAACTTCTAGTCAACAGAGAAATATAAGCAAAGATATAATATGAATAAAAATAACTAAATTAGCCATTCTATTTTAGATTTACAAAAAAGTACCTGAAATTGACTTCATTTAATGGCAACAAGACCCTACCCCTACTTCTTTCCTTCTTAAACAAAAGCAATCTAGAGATAAGTATAAGCCTAAGGTTCTACGAGTAAGTTACATTCTATAAGGCAGCAAGTAAGTATCTCTGCAAAGAAACACTTACCTAAGTCAAGAAATGGGGAAGAGGGGGAGAATAGGTAAATTAACTTCTATAAACAGAAAATAAAAATTCAGAATAAGTAAAATAGCTATTGTGTTATCCTCAACAATTAAATTTCCAGTGCTATTCCTAGAAATTAGTAAGGCTTTTAAAATAAGACCATCTTGCTATGGATGCTATAATTTTAAAAATAATACGCTAACATTTAAAAACTTACTTGTTAAAGCATAATTTGGGTTTTCTACTTCCATTCGCTGCATTTGAGCACTCAAAAATACTTTAATATCTATCCCTTTGGCAAATGATGATGAATTAAAAAATCTGGAAGGAATTTTAGAAGCAATATCTGGTTCATCTCTTCCAAATCCAAGATTATAGAGAATTTCTTCAGGATCTTCCTCATAAAGTTCCAACAATTCTGAAACACTACAAAAAAGAAAAAAAAAAAAAAAGAAAAAGAAATATTAAGACATAAATTTTGTAGTCCACATCACATTATAAATTAATTCATATTCCTGCATTCCTATAATAAAATCTTTTCCTACAGCATTAACCCATTCTTTATTTCAGCATCTTCATACACGGTGTACAAAAATTTGACAACTAACCCTTTAAAAGGGCCCATTCTCTTAAGCTGTTAGTACTGGGAAAGAGCTAACCTGTAAGACCACATGCAGTAAGAGATTCTCTAAGTGATTCCTCACCTTATTTTTTTTGTCATTTTAAGAGATTCCCAGTAAAGCAGCTAAAACACTTACAGGAAAGATGAGAAAGAATACGGAATAAAAAGATTAAAGGAGAAATGAAAAGGAAAAACACATTAGGAAGTTGGTAGAACTTTGGTACCAAGGGACATTCTGTAGAACTTGAGCTTTTGTGCTATCTCTGGCTGTCCTAGACGAGGCAATACAGGTAACCACCTGATCTCAGAAAAGTGAGGGAGGAGCTTACTTTCACCTTTTCTCTAACCACTTCCACTCAGGAAGTAGGAGGAGTAAGGTGAGTATAGGTTGCGAAGATAACTTCTTATTCTAATTCTATTGGGAACTGAACATTTATTATCCCTTCTCTCTCATAGCACTTATAATCCAAGCTGAGACTAACTGAGGAAAATAGAAGTCTTAGAGTTAGAGCTTGAATAAAAGGAAATTTTGATGTTTCAGAGAAAATGCTCAGATCCCAATATAATAATGTAATAACTGTCAGAGGCACACATATTTGCTGATTTTAATATGTATTTTAAAGTCCTTTGGTTTAGTATGAAGATAAATCTATGCTTAAACATCAAGCTTTAAATTAGAAAGGATTATTGATTTTTTTATCACAGTAACTCAAGACTAACAGAATGAAGAATTTGGAAGTAGAAATTACTCCACTATGGAGTTCCTCTTTCAAGATATTGACAAGTTTCAAAATACTCATTAATGAATTTCAGTAGCGCTATAAACACATTTGTTACTTTTTAATCTTAATTTTAAAAAAAGTAGCAGGAGCTCCTGTCAGTTATGCTGAACCATGAAAGACTTTTGATTCCTTTTGATTTTATACTAATAAGCCAAATCCAAGGTTGCAAAGTGGTAAGAGTAGGTCATCTACAACACAATGTAACTGCAGCATAATTTTATAAGTTACCTTGAGACTGTCCCACTACTTTTTGCAGATCCAGTGGAATTCATACTTCTCCCTTTCTGATGAAATTGTAGTCTTCTCTCTTTGGCCAAGATACTATTGCTATAAACAAAATTATATTATAGAAAATCTTATTTTCATAAATGTTCTTCGTTTTTAAAAAGGAAGAAAACAAACACAGTTACATACCTGTTTTCAATTTCAGAATCAGTTGCATGGAGATGGTTGGCTACAAATAAAAAGAACAAATGTGGAGTACAACTGTTAGTAGGGCAGTAACTACTATGATACAATCACCAAGAAAGCAAATTAATCACAGTATTATTGTTAAATGCTCAATATGCCAAACTCCTGTCTTGACTCAGTAAATCTGCATCATTAAAAGTAATATGCAGATTTCTAAGAACAGAACCAGTAGCTTTTGGAGGGTGTTTTGTTTCTATTAGTTAGCAACGTAAAACTACTTCCACTGAAGGTTTAAAATAAAATGATACACAGATAACCAATTAAATGTCTTTGTTTAACAGTGTAGAATTAAGTAGTTAGAAGATGTACAGCATATGCGGTATATGTGGTTCTAATTATTAAATTTAAGAGCTGTTAATAAAGAATGCTTTAAAAGCAAAAACATAATTTAGCATTACTTAAATGTGGTAAGAGTATGTATCAATTTCTAATGTGATTTTTTAAGGCTGAAAATTCATTCCAATTACAATCACTTTTTAATGCATAGACTTGAAAAATTTCTAATCATTTCAACCTAAGTTTTCTTTTAAAAATTGCCTTTCAAGTTTATCCCAGACTTAAGTTCTAGACAAATAAATGTCATTAATAATAAGATTAGAATGAGTTAAATTTACTGCATTTAACTATTATAGACAAAATAAAGAATGACATTAATTTAAAACATCTTTCAGCACAACGGATTTTTTTTTGTTTCTAATCTGCAAAGTCATGCTAATTTATGTTTCTTTGTATATCAACCATAAAGATCTCTAACACATAGTAACTAGTAAATATTTACTGAACAAATGCAAATAATTTTAAAATAATTTCAGTAAAACAACGTAATAGCTCCACTCTTCTCTGGGACTCCCTTTTAGGGTTTGGTTTCCAATAAAATCATTCAATATGAACGAACAGGTGAAGCACAGAGGATTTTCTAGGGCAGTGAATATATGCTGTACCTGGCTTGTTCAATCTGCAGCCCAGGACGGCTTTGAATGAGACTCAACACAAATTCTTAAAACACTGAAATTTAGTTGACCTTTTTTTTTTTTTTAGCTCATTAGCCACTGTTAGTGTTGGTGTATTACATGTGTGGCCCAAGATGCTTCTTCTTCCAATGTGGCCCTGGGAAGCCAAAGGGTTTTATACTAGCTATATCATAACCATGGATACACATAATTATACATTTGTCCAAACCCATAGAACATACAAGACCAAGAATGAATCTTAATGTAAACTATGGACGTTGGGTAATTATGATGTTTCATTGTAGGTTCATCAATTGTTAACAAATGTACCATGTGGTAGGAGATGGTGATAATGGGGAAGGCTATGCATAATAGGGGCAGGACTTACATGAGAAATCTCTGTACTGTCTCCTCAATATTTTTGTTAATCTAAAATTGCTCAAAGAAATTGTCTTAAAAAAATAATTCCATATTGCATAACCACTCAAATATCAAAATGTTATTTACAGTAATAGTGAAATGGATTTAAAAAGGGGTTGACAACACATTCAACTGTACTGTTTAGAGAGCAGTAAAGTAAGTTTAAGCTCCTTGAGTTTATGCTTGAGAGCAAATTGATAATAAAAACTACAATATTCTAGATTTTTCAATGTTTAGTAGAAGGTTCTAAATCACAGAGACTGATTTAAAACAAAAAAAGATCAAGGACATTAAATTCAGTGGATTAATTCACTGCTCATCAAATCACAATTTAAAATTACTTTCTTAAATCTTTTTTATAAAAGGTATACTATATGGCAGCTACCAATAAACTTAAAATACCAGTAAAATTATAAAGAATTAACAAATTCTTCATTTTACATTATGGAATGCATTACGCTGAATCCACAGGAAAAAGATATCGTCATCTCTGAAAAATTTAACATAGTGCAATACACTTTTAAAATCCTAATGCAGCCTGGACTACACCTCAGTATATGGTACTTATTTCTAATAGAGTTCTAGTAACTCTATTTCGTCTTTATCCTTTTATTTTCTAAAAATGTGGAAAAAGAGGAAGGGGAAGACAGGAGACACTTGGATGCAAAGAGAAGAAAGACAAGCTGCAGCTGTAAGTCTGACATAAGGCTACCTCATACTAAAAATAAGCTTCGATTTAGTTTTCTCATGTATAAATATTTAAGTTTCCTTCCTTCTGTGGGACAATCCTTCCCTCAGTTATATCACCACTGTTTGCCCCCAAACAATCCCTTTAAACATTTAAGTCCAAGGAAGACACATGGACATTTCACAATGGTTTTTCAGAGCCCTTCCTATATGTATCCCCTGCAGGCTCTGATGAAATTCATATATAAAAGGTCCTGTAAAATGTATCTGAGACATTTTCAAGACCTTTAAATTTAGCTCTTAGGATCGTAAATCTGAAAGCACTCAACTTTTTTTTTTTTAATGTCAAACCTATTTGAAAATACAGTTCTTCCAAATAAATGTACCTTCAGCTCCCAGTGACAAATCATCTTCAAAACTTCCTCCATTTCTCACAAGCACACCTGAAAGAAATATTAAAAGATTCATCCTAGTGTTCTATTCTTCCTGAACCCCATGTAAAATCACTGTCTAAGAAAAACAAATTGACCAAGTGAAATATAAGATACATCAATCAGTGTTTCAGACTTGAATGTCTTCAGAAATTATTATATAATTTCAAGAAACAAGTATAAACTTTCACTTTATCATAAAAGAACCATGATTTGCAGCCAGGTGAAGTTCTTAGAAGCTGATCTACAGGCTATTTAATACTTATTTATGCTTTTGAAGATGTTCAATTAGATAATATATGTTACCCAAGAGTTTCATGGAAAACCAGATCCTGGGGCCATCATTCCTTTTACACCCCTTCTATTAAATCAGGAGCTTGGGCTTGATTTTCCTGATACTGTAAATGGTTTTTATATGCCTTGTCACTACCTGCACATTCTTGTTGTACTTTGAACTTTATAATTCTGTCTTGCGCAGGTGGTAAAATTTCAGGTGTGGCAATTTCAGTTAACATCAGCAAAGAAATGCTGCACTAACGCTAGTTCACTTAACATTACATTTTCCTTATGCTTACAGGTATTTCTACATTTAAGTAGTCTGTATGATATCTTTATCTAGACAATAAAAATGAGTTTCACGATGTGAAAAGGTTGATAATTTGCTTAAACTCAAGTTCCTTTCTGGCTTCTATCTCAGTAGATATTTTAGACATGTATATCACTTTTATAATTCATACATATATATACCCTTTCACTCAGAGGACAAATGAAGCAGGATCTTCACAAAGAACAGATTTAGAAAGGCAACTTTATCTTACCCTTGAGTGTACTACTGCTTTGCTCATCCAGTGAGGCTCCCAAAGGGGTACTGAAACCACATAAACATATAAACCTTAGTCTTGAAAAGCTATCTGGAGAGCTATCACTGCACAGTTTTACACTTAAAGGGTTATAGCTAAGCAAGCTTCTAAATCACAGTTTAACTCTCCTCCAGAACACACGAAGGAATGCAAGTGGATTACATAAGTAATATGCTACTAAGCAAATACCTATGTCAAGTCAGTTTACTAGGAATGATTTAATCATATGTCTGATCTGCCAGCAATTAAGAACAAGAATGACAATTACAAATATGAACTAGCATTTTCTTTACAAAAGCAGGAAGAAAAAAGAGAGAGAGAGAATGACAATAGGAATTAAGAAAATGTCTGCTTCCCTAAATCCCCTCCCCAGAAACAGGAAACAGAATTAAGAGAAAGCAAATCTTTACCTCAGTAATATTTAAAAGTTAAAGTTTAGTTAGAAATGAGGCTTCCTTAAACCTCATCTGTTAAATCTACCACTAGCATTTTAGAGCACAACTCAGCTTCTCCCTTATATCAACTACTCCTTTTTGATATAAATGAAGAAACTGGAGATATATTTTTTGCTTTTAAACCAAAAAGTACATATATTCTTCATTTAACTCTGAAAAGAAAATTACCAAAACGCTGGCTTAAGAATCAATCTTAAGATCTAGCCATTACTAACATTCTTTCACATGCTTGTAGTACAAACACAGATAACTTAGAAATCTGTTTAAATGCACAAATGTTTTTCATTTCTTTTTCAAAAATACATTAACAGATTATTTTATTTTGAAAGTTCTGTTTTGTGATAAAAAATTTCATAACAATCTATATCTGTTAAAAATTTACATCAGACATAGGATCAACATAATATCAGTTTCAAATAAATTTATTGAGATACCAATTAAATATTGGCATTTAATTGGCAATTCAATAACACTGAAATATACAAGCAAACAAATATACAAGCAATGTCAGGTCTTTGAAAATTAGTTGATTTTGATATAAGAATCACAAGCAACTGTCATAAAGATATCAATAAAAACTTGAGCTAAGTTTTTGCATATATTTTAATAAAATTTTATGCCTTCAAAAAGTCATTCTTCCCGATGGCTACTTTCTTAGGACAAAACACTTATCACATCTTGTACAGATGTCTCCATTCTTCTGTACAAACAAAAAGTGGCAAATAAGCAGAATATAATTGGCATTATCTTTCAAACACAAGTTTCTTTTATAACTGTTCTCCAATTCTATCAAAAACTCTGTCCCTTCTTAAGACACTAATTCAAGCAATTTGTTTCTTCTTTGCCCCCCTGCCTTCCAAAGATAAATAAATAAAGATTGTCACAATAAAGATTCCCTTTAAGGAAAGACAACATAGTATCTTTACTCAGGATATGGATAGCAATAAGAAAACAAAGACTATATAAGAACTTACCAGGAAGAAAAATGCTGTCTTTGGATCATTTGTATATAAAATACAGAAGTAGATAGATGCCCTGCTCTGGGAAGAATACTAAATTGTTATAGAAAAAAAAAAAAAAAAAAAAGACAACTGCATATATCCTGGCTGGCAAATCTGTGATAATAAAGCTAACATTAAAAATTATTTGTTCTAGCTTTCCCAGGTACAAGTGAATGCCACTTTTGTACATAAAAGGTACAGCTGTAGGGAACGAGAAGGAAACCTATGAAGGAAGGAGCAGCAGACTACAGAATCTTCCTACATAAACTGAGATCAGCAAAACTGGAATTTTCAGAGATGATTTGTCCTGGCGAATGCTAGCATTTGCTACTGCATTTATCTTAAAGATGCATTTATTTACTATTTACTTGATAGGATCAAGTAGATCTACCTGATCCTAGAGATGATCTATTAATCTTAATTTCAATACATCATAAAATAAGCATGTGCTTCTTCTCATGATTTTAAAACATTTTTTGTGTGTGCATCTTAGAAAGAAGGTCCATTTACTTCATTATTATCTCAGAAGGGTCCATGACACCCGCCAATAAAAGTTAAGGAGTTCTGTAATAAATAGTGTTCGGTAAGGTTCCAGGCAATTCAACAAAACAGGACCTCAATAGAGTAGTAAACAATACTTTATCTATCTTTAGAGAAGAAAAATATTAGAATCACGTCTCGCTCCCCACCAAAGACTTCCCAGTCTGGTACTGAAACAAAAGATTAAGAAATGCCAAAATGACATGGCAAAAAATATGTGCAGAAGCAAACACCTTAACCAAAGTTAAAATTAGATTTTACAAGTAGCAAATAAATTGGAAAAAATTAAAATGAAACCATCGTATTTCTCTGTAGTAAGATTACTTGCAATACGATTCACCTCTGTACTTTATCAAACATTTTGTACTAGTTTGCAAAGCATGAAATAAAACAGATTTACGCAGTTTGAATGCCTTCAAAGCTCTATCTCCCTTCGGTCAATCCCAGAGCTATCAAATGCATTTCCAAGAAGTAAACTACAAGAACAAAGTTAGCTAGTTTTAATAGCTCTCCAAATAGAAGTAACACACACACAAAATTAAAGCCCAGTTAGTGTGCTGTGGTTAAGTAAATTGAACTCATCTAAAACACATTTGAAAGGGAAATGGTTCGATGCCAGATGCACAGATGCCAAAATACAAGCAAAAAATCATGTGAAATGTGAATATCCTTTCAAAAAACAAAGCAAGCATAATAACATGGCATGCTATCTGTTCCTGGTTTCTGGTCTCTGATGCTAACATCATGCACCGGAGTTGACGTCCTAACAACGCGGTCACCAAATAATCGGCGGTCACAGTACTTCCATTTCTAATCGCTTAAAGGAGGAAGCTATCAGCAGGCTCATTTTCCGGTTTATAGCTTACAAGGGCCATGAGACCCACAGGGACAGCGGCCCGAGTCACTCTGCTCGGGCGTCCCATCTGCGTGGATCTCCCTCCGGGACGCGAGTGGTACCGGCGAGGACTCACCGGCAGTCCTTGAGCCATATCGCGATCTTCTCGTTGGGCACGTTTCCTGCGGGGCAGAGTGGGGGAACATGTTGTTACCGACCCCAGGTCTCCGAAAGCCGGGTAAACCTGCGCATTCCCTTGTACGAAAATCTACTGGGGGTAAAATGCAGCCTAGGCAACATGACTTGGGTCCATCTGAGGGGAATGAGACGGCACGGGGGTGTCTATGTTGAAGCTGGAGACGCCTTGCCAAGCGCGCGTGTTTGAAGGTCGGAAGTGTCTCCTTTCCCCTCGGCCTATCAAGCCCGGGAGGTTCTTCCACAACTCGCAGGAGTCGCCCAAGGCGCACGAGACTTCCCCCGCCTGCCAGCCCGCACTTTCCAGAATCCCCGACAGGCTTCAGCCCAGCCGGGCGCACTGACCTCTCCCCGCAGCCGCCGGCAGCTTCGCGTCCGGGAGATCCTCCTCGTCGTCCTCGTCCTCGTCCTGCGTCGTCGCTTCTGTGGACAGGTCCTCTGTCTCCGACGCCTGCCAGGACCCGCGGCACTTGGCCCAGGCCTTCCTTCTGCGACTCGCCACTTGCCACTCCAGTTCCTCCTCCGTCTCCGCCGACAGGGGCCGGTCCATGTCCGCAGCAGGGGACCGGCTGCCCCAGCCCGAGCCTGCGCGAGACAAGGCGGCGGCGGAGACCCCCGGCCCTGCTGTCAGAGCCCGGCCGGGCTGGGGGCCCCGGGTAGAGGGCGCTGGAGGAGGAGGAGGAGGAGGAGAGGGAGGAGGAGGACGAGGGGACGGGAGGGAGGGAGGGAAGGAAGGGGAGGGAGGGGGCGGAGGGCCAGCGCTTCACATGAAGTCGGCCGGGCGCAGGAGCGCGAGTAGCCCTAACAAGCTCCGCTGGAAGCCGAGCGCTTGCCGGTCCCAGCTCCCGCCCCCGGCCGCCGGCCCCCGCCTCCCGCCTCCCGCCTCCCGCCTGACGTGCCCGGGGCCTGGGGCCTCCCCGCGTCTGCGCGCCCCTCCCTCCGCGGCGTCCCACGCCCCCTTCCGGCCTGAGGCGCGCGGGGCGGAGCGGGGCGGGGCGCCGCGGGCGCGGTACGGGGCACCCCGCCGCCCTTTGCGGGCCTGTGGAATGGGCGCGATTTGTTTGCTTGTTAGTAATCTTTCATTCCTTGCAACTTTTTCATTACTCCAAAACAGGAAAATGTGGAAAGGCGAAGTCTCACTAAACGTCCCTCTTCACCGCGTCAAAACAAGTGTCTGCTTGGACCCGCTGAAAGTTATTCTTCAGGAGTCCAAAGAACTGTGTCCAAGGAATTGTGGATAAAGATGAAAGAGGCACATAATTGATATTACTTGTCAAAATGTCGTAACTGGAAAAGATCAAGTTTCGTAGTGTGCTGCTTTCACGCTTAAGAAAGTTATTTATGGTGGTCGCGTTATATAGGAAAACGACTTGAGAAAGAATATTTAATCTGGGAATTCCACATTGAAGTTGGACATAGAGTGGTAAAGAAAAAAGATCAAGGAGTAGCTAGGAAATTATAGGAATACTTTCTTGGGTTTTGGGGCAACAAGATGCTGCAAGAAGCAATGTCAAGGCTCAGAGCAATTTTTAAAATGAGTTTGAGCATTTCCTTTTGTTATTTTGAAAATCTCATTAGCTGAAAGATTATAAATTACGATTCAAAATTAGACACAAGCTTCTAATGGCTTACCAGTATCTATAAGATCATTTCCAAAATCCAGACTAACTTTCCAGAACCATCTTAATATGCTGGGCCTTAGGGAATCTGCGAAGTATACTAGAGCAGTGATACTAGTAACCCGCTAGTTTCAAATGTCACTTAACCTTTTCTTTGAATTTTAAAGACTTGTCAGCCTTCAAGAGTACTATAGCAAAATGCAGGTAACAATTTACTAGCCCCCTAAAATAGGCCTGTAGTGAAGTGAGGAAGAGGCACTGAAAGAGTTGGTCAAAAGCAAAAGACAACAAAGTATACTGTCTTCACAGTTTTGTTCAGGGCCCTAATGGACCCCACTCTACCCGTCTGCTGTTCCCAGCTTCAAATCCCTCATCTCCACGTGCCACTGCCGACTGTCTTAAATTCATTCCTATTCTTTCTGCCCATGATGTTCAAGATACCCCTGAGCCCTAAATTTTCCTTCACTACATCTTTCCACCATTCTGTCACATCTCTCCCACAATTCTCTGACGTAGGAGGGCTGTCGGGAAAATATCTAGCCATTGTCAATATTACAAGAATGGTTACATGGCTGGAAATTTTCCGGATAGCTCTCATACAACTGAACAGCTATATCATTTATTTGGGGCCTGAATTATGCAGTAAATAATATGAGTGACCTTTGAGGGTATGTTTGACTTTCCAGATGGATTGTAAACTGTGAGAGAAAGGAACATTTCTCAGTATTATTCCTCCACCTTTTACACTTTTAGTACGGTGCTGATCCCACAAGGAACAATGAGTTTTCCTGAAGCAACTTTTCTGTGTTTTATGTTCTTCAGAATGGACACTTGAATGGATAAAATATTTGCTTTGTGTTGTTTCTCTAAGGTCTATTTCCTTTTAATTAATTTTGTTGTTTAAATAATATACCTCTAGACAACAACAAAGAATTCTTGCAAAAAGCAATAAGGAACCACATTTTTATATTTCAAAACCAAACTACGGAGTCAAATAATTAAAAGAAAAAGGAAAACAATGCCAGCAAGTAACATTAGAATAGAGTACAGCAGGTGTTGAATCTCCAACAACACAAACATATGTATTTTTTTACATGTTAATTTTTAATGTATAATGTTGAGGATGTGGAAATAATAGAGAAAGAAATCCTTGAAACAGCTATTTTGAAAAGTTAGGGGGTTTAATTGTGTTCACAACTTCAATATTTTTTGTTAAATGCTCAAGGTATTTTATTTATTCAATAATGAATGCCATACCACAGATGAAGAGCATCTAGTATATTATTTATTTATTTAGACAGAGAGAGAGAGAGAGAGAGAGAGAGAGAGATACAGAGACAGAGAGAGAACTGAACTGGGGGAGCTCCCAGTTCAGCATATGGTTCCACACGGGCCGGGGCTGGGACTTGATCCTCGGTCCCCGGCGCTGCAAAGTGAGCACTTAACCCACTGAGCCATCCCAGCTTCCCCTGAGGAGCATCTAGATATTTGCTTCTTCAAGGACTTTTTTTTTCCAAACAAGTACTCTACTGTAGACCAAATGTAAATCCATATTGTGGAAGCTGTCCATTACGAATAATGTCTGAGTCCTGATGAATCCTGATGCTTACAAGGTGGAGGAGGAAACAAATTTATATTAAATGTGCATAATTATATCCAGCATGATGTAGTGGGAAGAGGAGGGATGTTGGTGTCAGACTGAAGTTTGAAATCTGTTTTTGTCTCTTTCTAGCTGTGTGACCCAGGGCAGAACAGCTAATCTCTGGACATCACATTCCTCATCTGTGAAATAGCAATGGTGATGACTACCTTCCCAAGGTAATGTGAGCGTCACCTGGAATAAAGTAGGCACTCAGTATATGAAATTATTATATTGCAGAAGGCAAAAATCAAGTTTATATGGGGACATTATTTTTATATTAGTAAATGACATCTATTTTCATGCTTATGCAACTGAAGTTTTTAAATGGCGTAAGTTCAGGACAGAAAATACACCCTGGTTCAATTAGGCAGTTTTAAATGAAAAGCTTATATCAAAAGTGAAACATTATGCTAAATTTAATTACTTTATTTGTTTTTTTATTTTCCAGATTTTAACACATACCTCAAAATTACAAAACAAGATTTACTGTTAGGTAATCTAGGGCATTGAAATTTAATTCAAAATCTGAACAGAAAATGGTAGCGTTGCAGTTTACCAAATTTTCACCTGTTATTTTTTTTTAAAGATTTATTTCATTGCTTTTGACAGAGACAGAGACGGAGCAAGACAAAGAAGGGGGTGCCCAGAGCAGTCTCCGTAGTTGTATGTCATCAGTTTCCAACATGCCCCCTCAAGCCAGGGGCCGAATGGCAGGGGTGGGGGTGGGGGATAAGGTGGGGTGGGGTGGTAAGAACTGAACTGGGGGCCTCCTGCATGGGTAGCACTCCCCAGTTCAGCATATGGGTCTGCACAGGCCGGGGCCGGGATTTGATCCTTGTTCCCAGGACTGCAAAGTGAGCACTTAACCCACTGAGCCATCCTGGCTTCCCCTCACCCGTTATTAAGACTAAAGGGAGCTGGGAAATGTAAGTAGAATTGTATATTAAACAAACAGAATAGGATTTTATATTTCAATAGGATTACCTGGAGAAAAAAAAATTCTATAGGAAAGAAATTTGGAACCCACTACATATTAAATCCTTATCTCCTCCCACCCTAACCCAGTCACAATGAATGCTAAAGATGAGAAGTCATCAAGATATGAGGAAAAGTCTTTAATCTGATTTAGATTACTTTTTTAATGTGTTCCTTTAAGTCATCATTAATCATTAAAGTATTTCTGGTTAATATATATTTAAGTTCTATCATTTAAACCTATTATTTATTCCTGTGGCTTTCCCACATTCAAAGATTATTATATTTGTTCATTGTCCTCATAAGGAGGTATTAATATAGCATAACAATCTGGCATATTGACTTCTTTTATTTTCCGAAGTACACACCAGAGGGAGAAACAGGTGTCAGTACCACAGGAATTAGGCTTTGTGAATTATTTACATAATTTGGGCAGGTTTATATACTTTCTGATTTTGTGTATGTTGAATATATGTCATGTTACCACTCATTTGACCATTTCCAGGTCACAATTTCTTCAGTTTGCCACATAATGCTAAATTTACCCTCTTCATAGTAAAACCTTGTAGACAGCTTGTTTTGTTTTCAGTGGCTCAATTCTCTGGTGTTTCTGAGCAACAGATAAGAATGGTTCATCTATTCTTCATCAACAATGGAGTGAAGCAAGATTATGTAACAGAATAAGCTTTATTTGGTCTGTTTTATGAATTTGTGAAACAGCTCAAAAGAGGTTTTGAAATTCCCATAACTGGACATAGTTATACACAAGAATGCCAAAATGTTTTTAATTCATCTGTGAAGTCTTAATGCTTAGGTTTATATCAGTCCTTTTTTTCTTTCTTTTTTATTTTTCAGGACTTCCCTAAAATATTGCTCTTAAATATCTCTGCCATTTTGAATCACAAAATCTTTAAAGAGGTATGTCTATTGATATCAAATACTCAATCTATGCCAGTTGAGAGTACATTTTTCTGCAGTACACAACAAAACAGGAGGATGTCATTATTACATTTCCCAATTTTAACATTGTTCTTTTGTGTGATCAATTTATTCATACACATTTTCTTCCTAATTTATATCTAGCTCTTAGGTATGTGATTACTTCCTCTATGAAGCCATTTAGAACTTGAAAATTTTTTTTATTTCACTCTGAATATTTGAAATTATATATTTACATGTAAATATATCCTTCCACATTCTATGAGGATCAAAAAAAGAGGTCAGTGGCTAAATGAACCATGCATCTGTCTAATACTGATGTATCTTTGAAAGTTTTAAATGGTGCATACCTCACAAACAATTCTTGAAGACACACACACACATACACAAAATGTCTTTTTAAAAAATAATTTTGATGTGTGCCTGAACTGTGTTGGCCCTTCCCACCACATTTCCCTTCTCTACTCTCCAGTGCCTTCATGCCCATCTCAGAACAAACACAATCTGCATTCAGAACAGGACCGTTTACAAGTTGAATGGAGTTATTTTGGGTGAGTCATTAAAAACAAAGTACAAAACCTTTCCTCACTCACCAGAAATGCATTTTTTAAATAAAGCCAAAGTGAACAAGGCTTGGCAAGTTTGAAGGTGGACAAAAATGGGGAGAGAATGGGGTTTCTGCTAGACTCACAGGATTTTGCTAAACCACGTTTAGTTGTTCTTTACATTCAACTCTACCAATTCCCCTTAATATCACTAACCAAAAAGTACAAGGTTGGACAGGTGGGACATTAAATCAAGGACACTCCATTTCAAGGAGCTCTGTCCTGGTGAGCTAAGCCAGTAGATCTCCTATAGTTTAGCAACAGTTTTAAATCCTCTTTTTTGTCATTCTTTAATTCGGAAGCTATAAGATGTATCCATTTAATAACCTATTCTGATTAAATCAATTTTGGCATATTAATAATTATAGGCAATTTTTAAAAGTTGTTATAAATTCATTATGCAGTCCTTTAAATTTGCTTTTAAAATAATAGAAGTTCCATGATAGTTAAGCAAACAATAAAATAATAAAGGAAATAGAGCTAGAGTGATAGAAAATAATAAGCTAGTTCCTAAGAAACTTAAAAGTTGAATTGATATAATAAAAGTCTGTACAAGGCTTGATAACTTTTGGATATTTAACATGCAGATGTTCAAGACTGATGAATCAGTATAGATTCTAATTTATCTATAGAACATATTACTCACCCTTTATCCTACAGAGAACTTTCTAGCAGAAATACAAGTGATTACTCTTCCACAACCTGCTACAAATTCACTGAGGCTCACAATTCATGGAGGAGGAGAAACCTGGAATCAATAAGGAGATTGTCTTTAAATATAATGGTAATTCAAAACTCTTTTGCTATAAAATTTGATAGTCCCTGAAAGTCATCTTTAACAGAGGTTGACCCAGTAGGTTACAATGGGCTAATTTAACACACCCTGTAGGGGGCCCTGAGGTTTTAAGTGTTCTATGTTCACAAAGGGTCTATCACCACTCTGGGGACATGCCAGGCTCTAATAGATGTAATTATGCAAGTATTCTCCTTGAACTCCCTGTGAATTATCAGTTTCCACAAGGCAGGGTGACAACTGTTGGTTAAACAGAATGAAAACTGTGTTTGAAAGTTAATTGGGCTATGAAAACACTAGGGTCAAAATAAACAAACATATGTTTCCTGCTATAGTTAAGAGCATAGCAAAGAACTCTGGTTTCCCACATTTGGAAGAATTTTCTTTCTTTTAGGGTTAAGCGGTTGCTTTTAAATTATAAAATATAGCACTTATATAACCTTCAATTTTGTCTCTCACTTAAAAATTATTCATATTTTATTCAGTTATATTTAAATATAATCTGTATATGATCATTGTTTAAAAGGACTAAATGTCTATTGATGAGAACTCAAAACTAAGAACTTCCCCACAATCTTGTTTTAAAAAACAGAAAAGTGAAGCAAACCTCCATTAAAATTTCTTTGAAGTAAGAAAGTTTATTACTGCTGTTAGGTAACATATTTGGCCTAGATTACATTAATAGTAATAAAACTGCTTAAAATTGTGTTCATTAATAGACTGCTATTAAATAAAAGGGCTACAGGGTAAAGGTCAATATACAGGTTGTTTTGCTTAATTAAAAAGAAAATCCTCTGAGCCCATGTCTTTCCGATTATTTTTTTTTAAACAAGTCAGCCTACTGTAATTATAATAGTGCTGATATTAAGGTTTGGAGAAATGCTATTAGAAGAGCAATTATTTCTTTTTTAAAAGGTTTATTTTATTGTTTTTGACAGAGACAGAGAGAGACAGAAGGGGGAAGGCCCAGAGCAGTCTCCGTAGTTGTGTGACATCAGTTTTTGACATGGTTTCTTTCCACACAGGTGGGCGGGGCTGCGCAGAGTGGGAAGTGGGCTGGGGGCCTCTGACATGGGAAGCTCCCCAGGTTCAGCATATGGGTCCACACAGTTGGGGGCCAGGACTCAATCCTCAGTCCTCAGGGCTGCAAAGCAAGCGCTTAACCCATGGAGCCATCGGGCCTCCCCAGAAGAACAATTATTTCAATGGACCCATTTATATATGTTAAAAATAGATACTTTTGACTGAGTACTTGTTTTGTGCCAAACGTTATATTCAGAGCTGGATTTGCGGAGTCTTGTTTAGTACTGCAACTTTATAAGGGCTTGTATTACTTTCACTTTACAGATAGATAAACTGAGCTTCAGAAAGGGTAATAATTGGGGATGCTGGGATAGCTCAGCCATTGGGTGCTTGCTTTGCAATTGATGGGTCAGGGGTTCAATTCCTGGCCCTGGCCCGTGCAGACCCATACCCTGAACTTCAGTGCAGCTAGTGGTCACCGGGATAGCTCTGTGGCAAGTTACTCACCTCTCATGTGGGAGGCCCCCAGTTTGGTTTCCACTCTGAGCAGCCCCACATCCACCTGTGTCGAATGAAACCATGTCACAGCTAATGTAGGGTGACCAGACGTCCCGCTTTTGGTGGGACAGTCCTGATTTTTAACAATTTGTCCTGCATCCTGCTGCGTTTTAAAAAAGTCCCGATTTTTGGAAAGAATGCATGACAAACTAGGGAACGGCGGGAGATAGACCCAATTTTTAATCAAGAACCCCCTCCCCCCCTGTCAGTGGTGTCTCGCTTTACCAATGTTAAAATCTGGTTACCTTAAAATGATGTGCAACTATGGAGACTGCTCTGGGCCTTTCATCCTCCCTTTTTCTCTCTCTCACCTTCTCTCAAAAAAAAAACCAAAAACGTTAATAATTGCCCCAGGCCGTATAAGGTACTAGTAAGTTGCAGAGTGCAACCGGGACTTTTCCCCTATGAAGCCCACAGTTTGGTTTAAGATCAGTGACTGTCTCAGAGTAGTCCAAGTCCACTCTTAGGGAAACATTCGCAATCACTTATTCTTCTCTAAAGAGGAGATTCTTCACTTATTGGTGATGGGCAGAGAGTCAGTGTGACATAAATGGAAGGAATCCTAGGAAGGCAATTACCTGCAACAGCTCCTTCATTTTACGAGAGAGGAAAACTGAGCTCAGAAACTTTAAGTAGCCTGACTAAGATCAGCCAGCTAGTTAGTGACAGAAATCATTAGGGACAGGAATCATTATCTCACCACCCTACAAACATTGATAAAAGCAAAGGTAGAAAAACTGCTTCTATTTTATTAAATCTGAAAGACTCAAGAAATGGCAAAAACAAAGATTCCAGTATCCAGGCTTTTTGTGTGGTACATGCTGATTGAGTCAGCTCTAACTCCTGGAGACTGAATGGGTGATGTTCACAATGCCCTGTCCTCCACAGCCCTGCTCAGTTCCTATAGACTCATGCCTATGGCTTATTTTATGGAGTCACTTCATCTCATATTTGATCTTCCTCTTTTCCTGCTGCCTTCTATTTTCCTAACATTATTGTCTTTTATAAAGAACCCTGCTTTCTCATAATGTGCCAGATGTAGGATAGCTTCAGCTTTGTCGTTTTTGCTTCCAGCGATGTTTCGGGCTTAATTTACTTGTTCATCTTTCTGGAGATTCAGGGTATTTGTAGGACTCTCCTCTAACACCATATTTCAAGTGAATCAGTTTTTTTCCCATCAGCCTTCCACACTGTTCAACTTTCACATCTGTACATAGTAATGGGGGTATATGTACATAGTATATGAGGGTGTGGCTGATCTTAGCCTGGGTCTCTAATGACACATCTTTGCTCTCAATGATCTTTCCTAATTCTTCTATTGCTGCCCTTCTCTTTCAATGTCTTCGTTGTCTATGTTAAAGTTGTGGGTTACTTTTGTAGTCTTGATTTTTGTTTTCTTGATGTTCATATGCAGTGCTGCTTGGGCACTTTCTTCTTTCACATTCATCAGAAGTCCTTTCAAATCATTGCTACTTTCTGCATAAGATGGCGTTACCTGCATATCTTAAGTTATTGGTATTTTTTCTACCAATTTTCACTCCTCCTTCCTCTAAATCTAGTCCAGTTTTCTTTCTTTTTTGTATATGCTTTGAATAGAGATTAAACAAATAGGGAGACAAAATGCACCTTTGCCCATAGGAAAACCTTCTGTCTTTCCACATTCTGTCCTGACAGTGAATTCCTATCCATAATAAAGTTTACATATCAGGATGATCAAGTGCTGATTCACACCCATTTCTTTCAGAGCAACCCAGAACTATAAAGAGACATACCTGGCCCAACCACATTCTTGTATTCAGAGGACTTTCCCAAAGGGAGCTATGTTCATGATCAAAAAGCGAGAATTTTTACTTCTCAACCTAAAATTTGGTCCTCCAAGCAAGGCTCAACTGCCCAATACAGGATCTGACATTTTAAAATTTCAACTAAGAACTATTTAAAAGTTAATCTTGAAGAGAAACAATATTCAGAAAGATTTCTAAAGGATAAAAATTCAGCCACTACTGTGCCTAATAATATTATATGTGAATATTTCAATGTATTAGTAGTGATTTAAAACAGACAAGCAAAGAGCTGGTGCCTTGATAGTGTCAAATGATTTCCAAAATGATGGTTTTTACAAAATTACTCTGGGATTTGTGCAATGGCATCTGCCTATATGGATTTTCAATATGTGTAATGACAAAATGAAATGCATAATTTCTAATAAGGAATCTTTCCAGAAGTTGTTAAATATATTCTATATTTTCTTTACTAGGACCTCAGGAGAAATATCTTTTTACAATATGTGTTCCAAGAGGAGATGAAATTACTGCCCCCCCCCTCTTTTATTCTTTAATCTCAAGAGCACTGGAACTTTGATAACTGACAGTGTTTCTGTTTTTACATTGGTTACTAGAAAATTGAAAGCCAAATGTGTGGTTCACTCATGGATGAGTAGGTCATAATGGTATGTATCTTAAACCTTATAATAGCTCTATTTTGTCCCCACCCTTGTTTTTTCTTCCTTTCTTCTTTCATTTTTTCCCTCAAAATAGCATATTATACTTTTTGATATTTTTTCTCTGCTACATGAAAAGGAATAGCTAAATAAAATGTGTTAGAGTATTATGCAAAATTGTGTTTACCATACAACTATGCACATTCATAGAGAGGAATATGTACATTCATAGAACATCTTTTATAAATACGTACATTTATATTCATAAAAGATGTTCAATTAAAAATAGAAAATTAGGACTGAATTTTTTCTTTGATTTTTTCCAAACATTTTGAAATTGTATTTATAATTTTGGAAGAAAAACTTATTTGAACTTTGGAAGCTCTATTTATTTATTCTAGAGGTAGAAAAAGTGTGGGAATTATGTGCATGACCCCATGCAGTGTGCTTCAATTTGATTATATTAAGGCAAGTGGGGAACTATCATTAAATGAACTTGGAATGGAAGGTGAGAACCAAATATCAAAGGTCATGATGTGCTATTTATTCTAGATTTTTTTTTTTTATTGTTTTTCACAGAGAGAGAGAGAGAGATACAGAGGCAGAGAGAGAACTGAACTGGGGGCACTCCCCAGTTCAGCACATGGGTCCACACGGGCCGGGGCCAGGATTCGATCCTCGGCTCTGCAAAGTGAGCTCTTAACCCACTGAGCCATCCCGGCTTCCCCATGACATGCTATTCTAAGGGATTGTATCATTGCCAGTGGGAAGATGTAAGCAGCTTTCAATTTTTAACTAAAATGCTTTATTGAAAGATAACTAGTATAATATAATATAATATAATATAATATAATATAATATAATATAATATAATATAATATAATATAATATATACTTGAAAGACTAGAGCATGAGAAGTCCTCAGGCAAAGGAACCAGTAAGGAGGGTTATTGGTATAGAGAGGGAGGTTTATAAAGACTTCAGTTAGTTAGAGTGGTGGAAATAGGGCTGCAAGCACATTTGACGCTTAGAAATTGTTATGGGAGAAGAAACAGAACATGCCCAATGTATGTTTTCTACTTTAAGTGAACTAATAGGCATTGGTATTATTCAATGTGGGAGAGAATTTAGGAGAATTGGGTATTTGGTGTTAATTTGTTTGGGATAGAAGTGAACAAGAGGGAAGAAAGGAAATGAGTTCATATTTGGACCTATTGAATATGAGGTGCTTATATGTCATACTGATGGAACTGTAGCTCCAAGCATTCAGAAATAAATATAGAGTTAGAACTCTAAGTAAAAGTTAGATTTAAATATTGTAGGGCTGTGTAGAGGTGGGAAGGGGAGAATTAATACCAGACAGCCATCTTTCTATATGATACTGGTCACCCCTTTTCCTGTTTCCCAAGTAAACTATTAATATAAACCTATTGAAGCAATAGTCATCAATGAGTAAAATGCCAAATCCAGTGGATGCTTTTCAATCCTCATTTTATAGGTATCGTTATAGCTTATGTCAGGATTGACTATTCTCATTTTTTTCTTAATCTTATAATTTCTGATTTGTCTACTTTTTTGTTTCCTTCACTGGCTTTCATTATTTTATCAGCTTTATTGTTGTATTCCAGAGCATTCCCTTCTCTTTAGTTCACACACTCTCCCTGGCTGCAGGTGAAGAAATTTTAGAAAGACGAAAAATTTGTGGAATGTATATAGTTTGAAAAGCCTGTTAGAATTCAACTTGATATGTTGAGTAGGCATTTGGATATATAGGTATAGAATTCAAGGGAAAAATCAGGACTGAAATATAAATTTAGGAGTCATCTGCATATCGATGGTATGTAAAGCTAAAAATAAAACTAGTTGGGGCCACTGGGAAAGAACTGGTAAAAAATGAAAAGTAGAGATGTCCAAGGACAGTGTCTTGAGGTACCACATTTTATATGCAGATAAATGAGAAGAATCCAGCAAAAGAGGCTGAGAAAAATCATTATCAAGGCAAGAAGAGAACTAAGAGAAAGTGGTATTGAGAAGACAACTTTAAAAAATGGTTTTAAAGAGGAGGAAATGGTTAATTCTACCAACTTCCTGAGAAGTTGATTAAAACGGAGACTGAGAATTGACCTTTGGGTTTGTCGATACAGATGTCATTGTTTACCTTGAAAATAATTTTGGTGGAGTAGTGAAGAGTGAAGCCTTGATTAAAGTAGGGATCTGTGGGGCTTATTTTTTTTTAGAAGAGTGAGATGTGAAATATCAGTGGTATTAAAACAAAAACAATTAGTTGAGATAGAACAAAAGAGCAGGAAAGCTGTTATATAAATATATGATATTCAAAATCATGAATAACTATGCCTGGCTAAGGGTGAAAAAAAAAAGTTCTAAAGGTTGACCTTTCTGAATTTACTCTAAATTAATTTTAATATTAGACCTTCTTACAATGATTTGCAATCACTTTTTTCAGTAACCCAGTCATGAGAGAGGTAAAGGTAGAAACAGTAAATGTAGACATCTGATGAAGGAGAGGATGAAGATAGAACATAGCTAAAAGGAAATATACAAGGTTGAAAAGAGATTTTTGGCAATATTTGAAGGGGAATGCATGGAAATTAAATGTGTTTATTGGTTAAAGCCAGGTACAAGTAGACGGAAAGGTTAAATATACACAGAAAAGTCTAGGTTTTTAAGGGATAAGATCCTGAGAAGAAGAGGAAAATTAATTTTAGAATGTCATTTTTTTCTCTTAGATTAAAGGGGATACATATGCACCAATGTAGTTAATTTTCAGGGGGAGATAATTTAAAGGAGTTCACACCTGTTGTCCTATATGTATTCTGAGAATTAGGCCAGATCATTTGCTGAAGTGATGGAACCTGAGCTAATTGGAGAATTAAAGAAAATGAAAATTTAGAATAGCTGTTATTACAAATGGAAGCAAAACTACAAGGGAGAAGGAAAGTGTTTGTTTGGCAGTTATATACTCCTGTAAACACCTTGTAAATATCAGCTCATTTATTCATCATGATATACCTATGAGATATGCTTGACTGTTATCCTCTGAGGAAAATGAGGCACAAAGTGGTCATGCTTTTTTTGAGTGAGTGAAGGAGCCAGGAACTAAGTCTTGGTGGTCTGGCTCCAGAGTTCATGCAATTAACCACTTCACAATGCAGATGACAATGATGTATATGATCTCATTGAGCAGGCTTCGGTACATAGATATTGAATTTCAAAATATAAAAATTTAGATTCATCCAGAATAGGAGTTCAGAGGTTGAGTGTGATGGAAGTTGAGAGATCAGTTCATGAGATAAACCATGGAATGAGGTTAGATAGAAGAGATAGGGCAGGAGGGAAGGAAGCAGCTTGTAGAAGGGCTCTTGCTATTTTCCTTAGGTTTTAGATTCCTTTTGAAGTCAAAGAGGTAGTTTGATAGCAGTGAGGAAATGGGATAGTGGAAAAGAACAGGAGTTCATATTAAGACAGTAAGACTGTGAAGTATAATTAAAAAGGTAAGGAGATGCTGGATGACTAGGTAGTACTGGGGTGTGACACACCAAAGGAGTTAAAAGACCTGTGCAGGAGGTCAAAAAATGGTGAGTCTAGGGTGTTGGGTGGGGCATCTCTATAAATATTGAAGTCACATATGAATCACTCAAGATGAGACAGGAAGTGGGGGTGGAGAAAATAGCAACAGAAACCAGTGGATTGGGATGTGAGTTTGATGAGGGAATGAAAGATGGCATAAAATGAGAGACCAGCCTGACATAATGAACATGCTCCCAGCAGAGGAGTCATCTAGGCCAAACTTTCTTGTAACTAACTCTCCTTCTCTGAGAGTGTGGTAGGGAAGCCAAAAGTGCCCATACCACTAAGATGCCTAAACTGGCAGCATTCCTGAAGAGCTTTTTAAAGAGGTCAAACCTTTGAAATGATTAAAGCCTTACATTACCTCAGAGGTCCAACACATTAGCAAAATAAATATTATCACAGATTAGTTTACCTAGCCTATGTAAAACTATTATCATTTAAGTACAAATAGGACCCTAAGGACATGGATAAGTTTTAAAAGGTGGGAGAGTGGAAGGAGGAAGGGAACAGAGGAAATGGAAGTGTGTTTCACCATGGGTCGTGTGAATAGCTAACATAAATAAGCAGGAAAGAACCAGTAGCCACAAATGTGGAGAACTTCTCACTCTTGCCCTAGGAATAATGTGGAAAAGGGGAAATGTGCAAATGAATCATATTCTTCCCTCAGTCCAGAATATTCATTAAAATTTATTTTAATTATTTCAAATACAATGGTATAGGCTTTCCCAGTTCTAACAAAGTGAAGAGCCTCAAAAACAAAAAATAAAATTTTTCAAGAAAAAAAAAATTCTATCTCTGAATCAGAAGGCAGGATAAGTTATATACTAGTATGGAACTAACTAGATAATACTAGAGGAAATTATCTCTTAGTCAACAAAAAATCAAATTTGCCTTGGTAAATTATATTGTTGGTTACCTACCAAACCACTACTCCTCCACTTTCTTCCTCACCAACAGAATTCTTCTGATTCCACTGGATATTGGCATCTATACCAATATAGGTTAATATACATTAAGAACAAATGGCAGCCATCTTGTAACCATAAGTGGAGGTAGCCTACTAAGAAAAATCAAGATGCTGATAATTTTCCCAGATTTACTATAGAAAATAGTAATGCAGGTACCCAGTCAAACTTGAAATTTCATATAACAAATAATATTGCATGGGACATGCAATGTTTAACTAAAATTCAAATTTAACTGGATGTCCTGTATTGAATCTGACAACCCTAGATAGGATGACACAATGAAAAGTTGGATAGATCCTAAGTCACTGATGAAGTAATTGAGCTGCTGAGTTAACCAACTCTGGGACCTTAACTCAAAACATTTTAATATAGAGTAAATCTTCTCACTGTTAAGCCGTTCTTATTGCATCATCTGTTACAGCCAAAAACATGCTAACTATTATTAGTACAGTCTTATCAGCCCTCTCATATGTTTATCCCTAAGTATCAACTTACAAATTCTAATCAGTATGAAATACATCTATGCTTTTTGGAATTCATATTTTGAAATCTTTGTGTAGTACTCCATAAAAATTACCTTTGTGAAATACATAACATGTAATGTTTTCCTCTGTACAGTTTAGCTAGATTGGATGAGCTCTAAGATCTATTCTAGTTCTGAAAATATTAGTCAAAGGACAAATGAAGATGTGATATAAAGAAGGGTACATACTGGTATTTTCTTACTGGGTAAGGCACCTAACAATAAGGCCATACTACAGAGATCTTCCAGTGTTAAAGTTATTCTTATAACAGAGGGCTTCTATTGACAGTAATCACTTAAGAGTTAACAGAGTGATATTCATTATACCACCTCCATGAAAAGCAGTAATTAAACAACTTCAATATGGCACTTTCTAGGTTATAAAAAACAAATCAGAAATAAGTTTTTTATCCATACATAGTTTTAGTTATTAATATCCTAAAAGTACAAATTAACCTCAGGCAAAGGAAAACAAAATAAATGATGGAAAATTTCTAAATGATTATTTTCACAGGCTATGTGGCCCTGGAAGCACCCAAAGTTGGCAATTTCCATCCATTTCCAAAGGCTTATCAGAAGGCCAAACCGGTTTCTAAATTCTCTTAAAGTTCTGTTTTCTACCATTGAGTATAACCACAATGTTTCAAGAACACAATAAGTTTTGCATCAGGCATGTCCAACCTGCAGTGCAGGACAGCTTTGAATGAGGCCCACCACAAATTCTTAAAACATTATGCTAATTTTTTGGCAACCTTTTTTTTTTTTTTAAGCTCATCAGCTTTGTGTGGCCCAAGATAATTCTTCCAATGTGGCCCAGGGAAGCCAAAAGGTTGCACATTGCTGTTTTATATGAACTCACCTCCCCAGTCAATGGGGAAATGGCTGAAGCTGACAGGTGGGACCCTTTTTACATGGTGCTATACATTTGCTTGCATGTGTACACAGGCTTGCGACTGTGAGGGATCCAGAGGTTATTAGATCCCGAGGTTATTAGATCAAGAAACCACTGCTCTCTCCCCTATGTCTGTCCTCAAAGCACACCTAGCTACACAGTTTCAGAGCAGGTGAAATTCTTTTTACTAAAGATTTCCAAGACAGGTAAATGGAGGGGGAGCTACCAAGAAGATTATAATGGACCTTGTTATCTGGCATATTAATACTCTTCAAAATTAGGCTCTGATCTGAAAGTAGCCATCTCATCACTCTTCTCCCCTCCGTTTTCTAACATAGTCTTATTGAAATGTAATTCAGATCTCTTTCCAAATTTGCATTGTAAAACAAACAAACAAACAAAAAAACACAAGTTCTAGAAGTCATTCATTTTAGAATATTGCCCAATTACCACTATTCCATTCAAACATACCTCTTGACAGACTTTCCATGCACACACCCCAACAACTATATCATATTAACAGTACTTACTCAGCAAAACCAGGTAACATGGGAAAAGAAAAAGAAAGGAGAGAACATTTAACATTTCAGTTGGGTGGTCTAAAGATATTGGAGATTGAAGAAATAGAAGTTAAAAAATCTTTTTAATGATAATTTTTGAGATCTATTTTAGCCTATATAATAGAATATATTACTTTAAAAAAATGACTGTTTATATGCTTCTCCCCTTAAAGGTAATAATCACATAATAAACTCCTTCTAAAAATCAGTGAATTGATCTTGGAAGGACATTTCCAGTTCATTGATTCCTTCTTTATATTGCTTTATTTATAGTAGGTAAAATTTTGGTCTCTGTGTCTTGCACACTGAAGAAACAGAAATAAAAGCTATAAATGGATCATTTAATTCAAATCTTCCTAAGAAAATTTTTTTCCTCAATTTTAATTATCTAGTAATAGCCGTTATTTTCTACTATATCCAAGTAATATTTCTGCACTATCCTAAGAAACTGTTTTATTTCAAATATCACTTCTCAAACCAATAACACTATTAAGAAAAATTTCTTAATGTATTTCCAAATTCTTTTAAAAGGAATGATAAAAATCTATTTATGTATTTATCTATCATCTCCTATAAACCTGACCTGAAGGAGATAGAGTACGTCATGGTGTATGCACTCTGATTTTTTTTTTTTTTTTGACGAGCTCAATAGTGAGAACAGTGTAAAATGTCCATGTGTGCCTACTATTGCATATGTGATTTTAAGTCTATGAAACTAGCACCTTTTGAAAAGTACCACCTTAATTTTTTTCCAACAGTAATTCAAGAACATTAAAAGAAAAGTCCCTTGACCATTCAGAACACATTGCCAGCCAACTAGCACTAAAGTACTTCTTGTGTTGCATACCTAAGTTAGTACCATATTGCTTTTATGCATACCGGTATTTTAAATCCAACATCCTCTATTGCCTTCAAAGTGCTTCTTCAATATAGCCCGGTTTTACCAACTCAAGCTTATATGCCCCTGACACAACACTCCTCTCCATTTGGTTCTATCTTTCTTTCCACCTTCATGGCTGTTGTTCTCTGCACCAGGAATGCCGTCTCCTTTACCTTCTGTTTTTACTTGAGCACCTCTTTTCTGGAAAGCTCTTCCTGAATCTTTTAGTCTATATCGTGCCCTTACTGCCAGTATGTCCATTTAGGGTTCCATTGTTCTGATTTCTAACTAGATTAATCTTATATTTTTCTATATGCTTCACCTGTCCTTGCATTCTGAAACACATTAGCAGTTTCTCCACTAAACTATGTTTATTCGTTGTTCATTTCTGTACAGTTCAAATTTCTAGAAACACTAAGTAAACAACCAGGGTATAGGAAAAGAGAAAAAATAGAACTAGGTTTTACTTGTATTCAAAATAAATTTTTAAAAACTACATTCAGAACCCTCTTTTCCTTATTTTGGAATGCCATTTCCAGGCACTTCCGTGATAGCTACTCACAATGACACAATTTCAGATTTGGGTCCCCATAATATCTCCCCTAATTTTCCCCCATGGTATATGAGGTAATACAGTGGTTTT
>PVKE010004985.1:0-54568 GCA_004027555.1 Craseonycteris thonglongyai | reverse complement strand
TAAATTGTATTACATAATGGCTCTTCACAAACAAACCAAAAAAAACGCTGCTATTTCTCTGAGGTCTTTCCCTCAGTGGAGGGCGCACCACCTAGCCAAGGGAGAATCCAGGGTTCTTTCTGGACGTCTCCCCTCTCCCGGCCTCCGAAACCCACCAGTAGCAGCCTGTGCCCCTTCTCCATACCTGATCTCACTTTACAGTAAAGCCTCACCGTTCCCCGTGACAAGTGCCAGCCCATACTCATGCTTCCAGCCAAACCTCCGCCCTCCCCTAGACACACCCAACCTGCCCTCCTCCCTCCACGACCAAGGCTGATGTTAATTATGTCATTAATTCATTATTTCTCTACCTTTGGATCATGAATCTGTCTTTCCACCTTTACCCTAGTCTGATACAATACCTGAGGTAAAAATATGAATCGAATAAATAGTTGTTGAATGAAATTCTTTCGAGTTTTAACCAAATTTTAAATGCCTTATGGCTGCTGAAGCGTGCTTTCTGTGTCTAATGTCCGTGACTGTCCAAAGGTCAAAACAAGGTATTTTCTCTCTAAACACCATTTATCTCAACAGTAAAAGAAATTATATTGCCAAGTTGTTCTGACACGATTCTCTTACTACAAGCTCAGCAATGTAATTTGTTCATTTTAGTGCTACATGTGTGGGATGGGGCAAATAAGAAGAAATAGGGAGCTGGCTTCACCTTGAACTTGAACTGCAAACTGCTAGAATTAGTAACAACCAAGAGGTAGCTGAGCAGGACGCAGAAAACGGCCTGGCAGGAGGAACCCGTTTGCCTGAAAGACAGAGCATCTCCTGGAAAGACCTCGTCCGAAGAAAAGAGGGGGTCACGCTTCACCCCGTAATAAAGCTTTAGCCTGGACTGAAAATATGTAATTCTTGCACAACATAGGATGTGTACGTAGGGCTTGTTGCTTTGGAACCCACTGTAACTGTATGGACTCAAAAGACTGCTGTCAGGTTCTGTGAGCTTCCGGTGCATCCGCATCCAGGGGTGAGGGCAGGGCCCGCGGGGCCACGACTGCTGGGGGGCCTCTCACGCGTGGTCCACACCCCTGCTCAGGCCCGGCAGCTTAGCCGTGATGGGAGCGCAGGAACATGCAGCGATGCGCAGCCACAGGGCCGTGGTCTGCAGCAGACAGGCCGGTAGGCCTGGTCAGCACATGCCAGCAAAGGGGCCGGAGCGCCTGGCTCACAGCACGCGAGTGGCCTGAATAGGGCCTCCCACCCCCCAAACTCCACGTGCCTTTAGAACCTCAGAACGTGACCTTACTTGGAAACAAGTTCATTGAGGATCTCAAGAAGAAATTTTCCTGGATTTAGAGGGGGTCCTACATCCAATGACCGGTATCTTTAGAAGAAAAGGAGGAAGCAAGTTTGGATGAAGAAAGCAAACAACGCAATACAGTATTAATATAAAACCCTTGTGCTGAGATAAGAACTTAACCGGTCTTCATTTCTATGCAATTAAGCTCACTGGAAAGTGAAGGGACTTAAGTCATGACAACCAGCCTTTAGTTCATGTTTCATGTGAACGAATTCATTAGATAATACAGATGCAAAACAGGCACACTCACAGACCTTACATGGTTATTTCAACAAAATAGTTTTCAAAATGTTCTTAAATTATCAATTCATATTTTATAGGAAAATAATCCATTTTTGTGAAACAACGCAAATCCTATCATCCTCTGTACAAATGGGAAAGCGATAGCCCCGTTTTGAGGAAAACTACACCTGAGACGTATCCCAATTCTACCCATGTGATGTGGGCCAGACTCCCCAACATTCTGCACGCCAGACTCTTCAGCACTTCGTCGAAAGGTTACTTTCACTCCAACAGGCTGTGACTCTAGGAACTACATACAAACACAACCCCATTTTACCCACTCCACAAAAATGAAGCGGTTGAGATATGGCATGGATACATGTCAAATGGGTTCACTTTTTAAAATGGTTTTCATTGAAACTATAACTCAAATCGTCTATTTAATAAGTGTTCATTTTTATGTTTTATAGAAATGTATTTCAGTATTACGCCGTGTGTAAAAAAAAAAAGAAAAGAAAAAAAGGCTGCTGTTATCAAAGAGCTAATAATATTCCAGTAGAAGAAATGAGACAAGAAATGTGCGGCGTTCAGTAAGCCTAAATGAGTCGTGGAAATAAGATAATTAAGTGTGGCGTAAGGGCGGCGTTACGACTCGGTGGGTTGGTCATGGCAATGTCACATAGGATGCAGCATTTGAATTGGGCATTTAGGGGAAAGATGAAAGTAGCCACAGAGCACTGACCGCCCGGAAGCTGGCGAGGACGTGGAGCAACCGGAATTCTCATGCATTGCGGGTGGGAATGCCAACCTCTACAGACGTGCTGGAAGACAGTTTGGCAGCTTCTTAACAAAACGAAACATAACTTTACCATACGGTCCAATGATTGTGCTCCTTGGTGTTTACCCAAAAGAAGGGAAACATGTCCACACAAAAACCTGCACGTGGATGTTTACGGCAGCCTTACTCGTAACTGCCAAACTCGGGAGCAGCCAAGATGCCCTTCAGTGGGTGGACGGAAAAACAAACTGTGGTCCATCCAGACAATGGAATGTTATTCAGCAATAAAAAGAAATGAGCTATCAAGCCATGAAAAGCCGCCACACAGGAACCTAAAATGCACATGACTAAGTGAGAGAAGCCAGTCTGAAAAGGCTACATATTATATGCTTCCAACTCTATGACTTCTTGTTGGGGGCGGGATGGACTATGGAAACAGGGGAAAGACCAGTGATCACCAGAGGTCCAGGGTTCAGGCAAAACACAGGATCTTTAGGGCAGTCTGATTGCTTTCTGTGATACGGTAATGGTGCAGACATGTTACACACTTTTCAAAGCCAGTAAAATGTGTAACATTAAGAGTGAACCCTAATGGGTGATTATAATGTATCGATGGAGGCTCATCCATTGCCACTCCAGTAGGAGCTGTTGGCAATAGGGGAGGTTGCACATGTGTGGGGGTACCAGGTATATGGGAACTCTATGTAGTTTTCATGTACTTTTCCTGTGAACCTAAAACTGCTCTAAAAAATAAAGTCTATTTTTTAAAGCAAATGTTGGTAGAAGGACTCGGAAGATATATTCCAAGAAAACTGAAGGAAATAAACACAGGCACGTAGTGAGAAAAGCACAGTGGCTATTAACGGTTCAGGTGATGGTTACGTTGGTCAAAACACACAGTTCTGCATCAGAAATAGAACTGATCTTTAATGAACAGTATGATGTATGTTTTCTCAAGTGTACATACACATGCACTTAGGAACACATTCATCATTATATATGATATACACATATCATATATGTAACAAATGATATAATACCAGGATGCCCAAAAAAATGTATATCCATTTTAAGAGATGTTATCTATCCATTATTTTTGGAAATTTAACTGAATTATGGTAGCAATCTGTAGTGCAACATTTGCTGAAAAGATGGTGTTCATCAAATGAGTTAGTGTCACTATGCCACAGGCAGGACAGTCAAAGAAAAGGTGGAGGTACGGTCGTCGTTGGAGGGGCACAAGACCATTGTGAAGGGGAGTTTGAAATTCAAGAACACTGTGGACGTACAACGACAATGGAGGTGTGAGTGCGCAACAGCACCTCCAACACACCTCACAACTGCACACATTTGTGATGAATTTCAGACACATGTTAAACTGAAACGGCATGTGCAGCGATACAAGTGGACACTGGTCAGCACGGCTCAAGCAGTGGTTCACTGTCACCAGAAGTGTCTGGACGCTGACGGTCACCACTCTGAGCACCTCTTGTCATTGCAGACGTCAAATGTGACTTGTATTCATTTTTAGTTAGCAGCATAGATTATTACAATTTTAATATAGTTTTTTCCTTCCTTAACATGTGTATACATTTTTGGCACCCTCTGTATATATATGATAGATGATATTGAGATATATAGAACTGTCATCATTGAAAATTGACCTATAATATTCTGTTATATGTATATTCGTGAAAATACTGTCCTGTCAAACATCTTGCCCATTTTTTTGACTGTGATTTTCTATAAGAAATACATTCTATGTCACTACCTGGTTCACATAAGTAGAAACAGATACACATACATGCACTGCATACATATTTATGACTTGAAATAAAACTTTCACAAAATGGTAATTTCCTTATGTATTTCCTTAATATAATTTCCTATATATATACATATATATATATGTGTGTGTATATATACATATATACATATACATATACATATATATATATATAAATAATTTTATACTGTGCTATGCATTCTGTGTCATTACAAAGTGAAGAAACTAACCTAACACACTAAACTGATATAATGAACCACTAGTGGTTCACATCTCACAATCTGAAAAACAGATGAGATTTGTAAGATTGCTTTTATGCATAAATCAGGACTAGATTCACCCTCTATTCCCGTGGTTTCTAAAAGTTAATATACATAAATATTGGGGGAGGGGGCTTTGAAAAAATTTAGCAGATATTTGAGCCCCATCCCCCGACAATTCTGATCGGCAATTGTACGGTGGGGCCCTACAATTGGCTGTTCAGCGGTTCCCCACATAAAGCCCAGCTGAGCGGCCCCAAGACCACACCTCGGTAAGACCTGCGTCTTCCTGTCTGAGGCTGCAGAGACTCGGGACCGGCGTCTTCTTCATCTCTTCCTCTGTAGCCAATATCAGATATGGGACCTGACAAAGCTTATCCAATCCAGTGGCTGGTATTTATGATTCCTGCTTCATTTAGGGGTCAATAATTCAGTGTAGTGACTCTGAAGTGCAAGACAGAAAGCAGAAGGGCTTTGAAAATACAATTTCCGTTTCTTCATTTTGCTGAACGTCAAGACATTTAAATAGAAAGGGGTGTATGAGAAGTGAAGAACTAGCTACAAAGACGATAGAGCAGAAGATGGAGTTAGTTTTCTGAACCATGGATGGAATGCCAAAATGGGCTCAGCGCAGGGAAAGAAATTTATCTCACGATGACTAAGAAGGAAAATTTGGTGGGATTTTTATCAGAACACCAAAGAGTATCTTGGATTGGAATGTGGATAAGTGAAGAAAAAAAAACCAGTTTAAAATCAGATACTATGTGAATCACTATTAAAAGTGAGCTAAACATTTTACAGGAGAAAATAAGCCAGGGAAAGGTGACAGACAGCACAAACATCCCGGGACATCTACATATCACTATGAAGAATATAGGTGACAGTGATAAGAACTTCAGAGTTGAAGAGATGGAGATAAACACAGTGGTACAGGTTTCATCCATGAGGCTAATTTGATCAACAGATAGTCTGTTATCTTATTCAAAGAAAAAAGAAAAGTATGTGCTTTACCTCCAGAAAAGTTCTGCTTCAGGAAAAGAGGCACCCAACATAAATTATATTAATAGAATACGCTTGGTATCAGAAAAGACGCAGATAAACTGCAGTGGGAGTTCACACAGAGGAGAAAAGGCTTGGCAGAGAAGTTAGGGTTAGCTTCCTATAAGAGGCAGCTTATTTTGAAATAAGTCTTAAAAGAGGAGTTCGACTCAAAAAGCATGTCTGGAATAGAAAAATGGAATGGTATAAAATAAATTGTTTTAAAAACCCAATCCAATAAAGTGATCAGGTACTAGCAATATCTTCAAATATACTTATATAGTTATTTGTGTATTTCATATATGTATATTTGTCTATCATATATGTGTGTACAAATACACAAATAAAAACTAGAAAGTATAGTGACAGCATTTTTGTGAATAAAGAGAACTAAATGTTTCTTAGGAGAGTACTACATCCCGCCTTGTTAAAGAGGTAACACGAACAATGCCTTCTCAAAACTATTGTAAATCCAAAACAGAGAGTAAGATCTAGTAGTAACAGAAGAAGTTAACACCAGGTCTCACCCGTCAGTAACTCTGTCTCATTTATTTTGGCTTCCCATACGCCACCCATCCAGTTACTCCCTTCCCCCTACTTTGAACCCTGTACCTTACCACTGGGACTGTCAGGCTGGTAGAAAGACAGGTTGGGGGTGGGATGAGGGGTAGTGGGGGTTATCTTTGCCACCAGTTGGAAGAAATGTACCCGAGAAGCTCAAAAGGAAGAAAATGAGACAAAGGCAGATTCCTGATAACAGACCTACGGATGGGCTTTAGTTACACAGGCCAATGAAAATCCTTTTTTTGTGTGAAGCCGGTTCGAGTTTGTCTTCCTGTTGTTGCAGCTGAGGGTACCCACTGCTATGACCTACGTTAAGCAGTCTGTTGCTGACCACTGACTGGTCCGTTTTCCTCACCCTTCTGTGTTGCATGCGGCTGTGTATCCATTTCAAGAATCATGCATCTGGTAGTTGAGTTAGAGAAAAACTGGAGCCTTTCAAAAGCCTAAGGAGAAATTTTACAGCTTTGGCAAAATCCAAAGTTAATTTTCTATAATAAAGCTCTGCATTAATATTTAGCAAGTAAGGGGTTGGCGGGAAAAAGTCAATATAAATATGAAGGATCCTCAAGTGTGTCTTGAAAAATCCAATTTTATAAAAAACAATTCATTCAGAACAACAGCACCCCCGCTTTCAACATTCTTCTTCCAATGGCCTGAGTTACAGGTTGCACTTGGTCAACTTCTCTGAGAGTGAGGGCATGTCACCAGGATGGAATAAACGTTAGAGCCACTGGGTAAAACAAATAGGGTGGGGAAGATGGGACTCCTTTTATTTTTTATTCTTTTCCCAGCTAAAGAGTTCTTCCCCTTCTTGAACATGGAACTACTAAGAAACTAAACGAACCTCTGGAGAATATTGTGCAGTTCTATTCTACCTAAATCTAATGGGAAACTTGTATTTTTTAAAAGCAAAAATGAAAGAAAACCAAATCCAAATTTAATTTTGGTAACTAAGAATTAACATCTGTAGTGTGTGTCCCATTCCGCTCCTCTGGTGATCCCTAATATCCAGGTTCCCGATTCCTTTCACTGGCCCTGGGTCCACTCAAGCTGGCTCACACAGCTCTGTCCTGTTCTGAGCTGTCCTGGCCTAACCCTAATGTGGTGTAAACAGAACTGAACCAGGTATAGGAACAGAACACCCAGCCAGGCTTGACTAGTTAGAAATCCATTCATTCTCTAAAAATAAACCGAACTTCATTTTTAATGGTGGTATCTTACGTTTTCTCCAAACGCAGAAATCTACTTTGGCCTTACATATGGTGACCATTAAATAGAGATTAAGACTCTTTCGGGGAAATGACATAAAGAAGTAGCTGACTTAATGTGAGAAATATACACGTAATTCCCATGAACGTTAGAAAGCAAACATATAAAAGCTTTATGGAAGGAAGGGAGGGGAAAAGGGAAGTCGGAAACTCTTCAGTGAGGCAGCTGAGGGTCAGTTTTGAGCAAGAACAAGAAGTCTTTTGTAACCAAGAGGACTAACAACAGGTGACATGCCCTGATGTTAAGCAGGATGTTAAAAAGGACCTTTAGAAACCCCTCTTGAAGACAAGGACTCTTGAGTGAACCCAGTTAAAATTGAAAGTGACACTGAGCATCGATGTCTCCTGCTTCTGTGTATACTTAAGTTTTCAAAAGCTATCGCCAAAGCCCAGTACTTTAGATTGATAATTCAGATCTTCCAAGAACATAGAGAAAAAAATTAAAAGTTAATTGGTTTTTAATTCACCTAGTACAAGTTTACCAAAGCTCATTTGTCATTTCTGATCTGACATTGCTCATGGGCATGGCAACTGTAGAAGAATTATGGCTAGGGATACAGAAAATGATAGAGAGAGAAAATTGGTTTTCAGTCTTCTTAGGTTTTGCGTCAACATTCTTTTGTTGTTGTTTGCAGGCTTTATTGCCCTATTCATATTTATGCTTGTCAGCAAATTTCCCTTGGCTACATTCAAAAGGCAGCTGTTCATCCACAGTCCCCAATGAATAAAGAATATATCAAAGCCAGTTCTTGGCCCAGAGACATTATCTGATTTCTAGAAGAGTTGCCAGCTTCCTCCTTTTAAGAGACTCACAGTGTGTCACTTGGATCCAGATAGCGTACATATTTATTTATTTTTAAATTAACTATTACTGCATTCCAACGGCAACACTGTGTAAGTAGGATAATCACTGTTGAGCCTTGAAGGTTCAGAGCAACTAGTAATGCAATTGTTTACACATCTCTGTCAACACAGAATGTCTGTTAACACCTGAAAATCAGAACGATGCAGTCCTCCCCAAAAACTTATAGCATGTACAATAGACGTGGCGCCCTATGAGCAGAGAACAGTTAATAATTTGAAACAGCCATAGTGCAGACAGACCCTGGCTCATTTACCGTGTATCTCAAGAGCTATTTTGATATGGGAGCTCACAGGAAAAATCAGAGCAGCCATAAAGATTTTCTACCACCCAAGATGAGGATTCTGCTCCCAATGCTCAAAATAAAGTTACATAATATGACTGAGGGAGGGAAAGCAGAAGCCAGGCAGCACAGCAAAACTTCTGTTTCCACGTTAACTGGCCCACATGCGCATGAAGTGTGAACCTGGCCTGTGCAGACCCGAGGAAATGAACTTAGAGACGCATTTAGGCAGACAGGGAACAGAGTAGTGTGACAAGTGTTAAAATGATTCCAGAGGTCTGAGTTACTAAAGAATTGTTTCCTTCAAGGAAATGGCAGATCTTTTGACCAAAACTAAGCATTGCTAAGACAAAACTCAAAGTACAAAGAGGTCACAGTTTTGTTGGAGAAGACTTTCCAGAGAGAAAAATGGCAAGACTGGCTGATAATCCTGCCCCACAGCAGAAAAGGAGTTAAGAAAAATATACACATGCCAAATGCCCATCTGTACATCAAAATAATTTACATTACATTACGTTACATTACAATTTACGATTCTTACCTACTTTAAGGGTCTGTCTGCTCCATTGGACTGTACAGTCCCTGAGGCGTGGGCTGGACACGTAAATATTGGCTAAGTGGGTGAAGACCTTCACGCATTGTTGTGCAAGTGGAGAATCACAGCAGAACTGCCATCCCTTACGGCTTTCAATCGCGGAACAAGCCTTCATGATGTCTACAGTTCCTCAGTTTATGCAGGGGAGAGCTCTACCACTTTAAATTTTTGAAATTACTGTAAGCGTAATGAAAGGCACTTCCTGATCTAAGTAACTATGGTAGTAGCATTGCAACGTCATGGTGACATTCATGTTTGCACTAACAGCAGGCCAGTATCAATCCATTATATCAGAAACTACAGAATCAGGTATGTATTTCATTACCAATATTTGCTGTCTAAAAATTCCTATAAAACTATTCGAAATAATGATGACACCCATCTTCCAAGTCAGGGACATGAAACGGTACTACAGCTCCTTAGTTACTCTGTTGGATTCTGACTACGCAGGTCCTTTATCAGGAGGCTTGAGAGGCCTTTCACTGAACTCTAACCCTACATGTCCCCAGATATGGCCCTAAAAACTTCAATGTTCCATGCTCCAGTGTACACTACAGGCTGTGTTTATCAGAGATGACAGATTTGAGGTACACGGCGAATGCTTATGAATGGACGGGCAGCACCTTTATGTACACTAAAGACACCACAAATTATCAAGATTATATCATCTTCCAACTTACACTCACTTATTTGCTCCTTTTTTCATCTTTACCCACATACTCTGAATCCCTCAAAGGTAGAACATAACCTGACTTTGATAGATGAAGAAGTTTAAATAACAGAATGGGGCTCACAGCACTTCAATTACTTCATCATCTATATTTTATCTTTATAAAATTAAGAATCTTCACTTTGCCCACACTACCTGAATTAACATGTCAACTTGCCGTTTTGAAATATTCCTTGCTTGTTATATCAACTGGTTCTGTGATGCAAATGTAATAACTGACACCACTGTAATAACTGTTCATCTTGAGTGAGTTATGTGCCATTTTCTACATTAGACATACTTGCCAATTATACAGAACATAAAATTAGTCCTATCAGATCGAATGATTACCATGATAAATCTGGAAGAGTCCAGAGCTAACAGGAATTTCGCCTACCTCAGATGGAGGTACAGACAGACATGTACCAAAGAGCAACAGAAAAGCATTAACAGATTATTACCAAGCTGAATAGAGTCCTCTAATAATAATAGTTACTGAATGTTCATTATTTTTAGGTACTATGCTAAACACAGTTAATCTTTTCCACAACTATCTTATACACTATCATTTTGATCATGTTTTATACATAAGAAGAAACTGAGGATCACGAACGTTAGGCAACATTCCCGAAGTCACATGGGGAGTAGCAGAGCTCAGTCTACCTTTTGAAGCCACTTGGCTACTCTGTTCCCCTAACACGTTTTCCTTAGACATATGCCCCAAAACACATCGTGACATTTTAGCTAGATTATCCATTTTACGTAAAACAAAGGTTCCACCCAACATATTGACCCGAGTTATTTATTTGCTTAGCAAAAATACAATCCATCTTCTCGTGCATGGAGTTACTCATGTCTCTCTGCAGAAAGGAGCAGCAGCAGGGACCCCACAAGCCCGCCACCCCCTCCCCGCGTGGGTAAGCGAGGTGGGGCTCTCCAGGGTGCCCGCCTTCCCAGTGTTCTCTGGAAACCCCTGTGTTCGGGGCCTGCTGTGAGGGGATCCATTAAGAACGTGAACCCAGGGACGCTTCTTGGAGGGTGCCGAGAGGCTGATATAAAATAGTCGTCACCGTTGGTCATTGTGTATCTTACTACGCCTGTCTAATACTCATAAACCTCTTGGAAGGCTCTTGTGAAAATAAATAAATGACACTGTTTAAAATGAAGCAGGAGAGGAGGAAAGACTAATGTTACTACTTTTTTGTTGTTGTTGTTGGGAGAAGATTTTTTTATTTAATACTCTCTTTATAATACTTACTAGTTCCCTTTCAAGACTACGGGAAATTGAGTATCATCATTATTCAGTTCCTTTAAGAAACTGTAGGGGGAAAAAATGCACTTAGGTAAAAATGAATTAGTCTAAGGTCAAGATGATAACAAATTCAGTATCAGGTAGCAGAGAAGTTATTTACAAAGTTATGAGTTTTGCACATTAGCACTTAGAGAGATGGTATGTATTTGAACTATGAAGTTACGGAGCGGAAGCCACATATGTAAAACATTTTGTTGTGAAAATGGCCAGGAACCCAATAAAAACCAGGATAGTGCTAAACACGAAGTAAGGTTCAACGGAGGCTTAACTGCTGAATGAAAGTTCATTTGCCTGAACTCAGGCTCAGTTACCCAATAAAATAGAAATACGAGGTTAAGAAATGAAACTAGTATTTTTTTAACATGGATAAGGTAAAAGGTGTTTCCCAATCAAAAGCGGTAGCATCCATCTTTTCTCTCCTGCTCCATTTTAAACAGAACTACCGCGCTATTTCCATCTTTTTAAAACTAAAGAGTCTACTGGTCTCTAGTGCTAGTAAGTGTCATAGGTAGGAACACTGAGTTCTTAGAGCCACCTTCAATATACTCAGAACTATGAAGGCCTCTCTATACAACTGAGGAAGCTGGAAGTCGTTCTGCCTAATGGTCCGAGGTCTTAAATCTTTTATAAATGGAGGTGTTTCTGATTGTGATAGGGACTAACCTGAAGTCTTAACTCTTAAGAACAACAACTAGTGACCAGTGCAAACTGTTTTGAAGGGAAATATTTGTATAAATAAAAAATCAAACTGTCTGCAAGAACTTCAGTCGTACTTGTTACCTAGATAAATGTAAATAAGCTATAAATACAGGCCAACACTGTCCCTTAAAAAGCTATTGTAAAGTTATAATTCCTACCTTTTTGTTAAAGAAGGCCTTGCCTGGATAGTTTGACTCCAAATAACTATATATACTAAGCAATATAAGTACATTTTTCTGGAATGCTTACTGCTTTATAACTCAATTTTTTCACTAATGTTGCCTCTCAACTCCAACTAGTGAGAGTTAAAAAATGATCACAATAACCAACAAAATATGAATTGAAAGTCGTGTGGGGGAGGGTGAATAAAATTGCTTGACGGACTGAAGAATATCAATCACTTAATTACACAGAATGCATTGGGCTGAAACAACATCATTCAGTTTCTATCAAGTCTCCCATCAGAGATAGAAGCGTTCTGGCTGCTTACACAAAAGCGTTTCCAAATTTGGCAGAACTATAAGATTCTTAGATACGAGCAACTTGCTCTAAGCTGAATCTGTGAGAAACAGCAATGACAACATTTCAAATGCCCCAGTATCAAAGGGTAACATTTATTGAAACGTTCAATAACCAACTAATAAATAATGAGTATGTATATTATTGGTGGGCACTAAAATATTTAGGAAAGTTAGTTTAAGTAGTTTATGCCATGGAAGGCGGCTGGTTTATATTTATGTAGTAACTCTGACTATTTCTTGTTTAGAATGAAAATATTTAAGTATACTAAGTGAATTTAAATTTAGATGTTAAAATTTAGGCTTTAAATTTAAAGTCTAAATTTAAATTATACCTAAACTTTAGACTTTAAATTTTTAATTTAGACTTTAAATCTTAAAAGCTAAATTTAAATGATACCTGAACAATAAACAATGTTGCAATCTTGGGAGATGTTTATTTTTACTACATTTTAATTAATAACTGATCATAATTAAAAAAAAAATAACTATCTATCTTTAAGGAATGATTATTGACTGTGACCTTAGCCTTTGCAAGATTGAGATAAACTGTTAAGGTTAATTTCTACCTTGTCCACTCAACAATATAACAATATAGAGTCATGGGTCCAGACTTTAACAACAGAGTTAAATAGGAGATTCGTAACACTGCATAGAAAGAAAAATGGAAAAACAAAATTAGGGATGCCTATGTATTTCACTATTTTACCATATGTAATAATTAAACAGATGATAGGATGATATATATTTTTAAGTAGCACCAGGTGAGGAAAAGTGAACATTAAACATGTCTCTGGAGCTAATCTCAGATAGGTCTGAGGGACCACACCAATATCGACGCTTCCATTGCCCAGTGGAGTTCTGTGTGATGATAGACGTGCTCTAGAGGTGTGGGAACCCTTACTTGCATGTGACCAATAAGCAGTGGAAATCTGGCCAGTACAACTTAAGAACTGAAAATTTAATTTTATTCAACTTTACATAGCCATACATGGCTAGCTGCTTTTGTATGGAACGGTACAGTTCTATATTTCCCTTTTTACCATCCTTGACATTAACACTCTTGTATGTCTTAAATAGCAGTGTGAGAATTCTGTCACTATGTTAGGTTTTGCTGCATAAAGGAACAATCAAAATATCACGAGTGACTAAGAATTATTTTTTAACGTGAGCCTTGCTATCTTCACTATATGCTCCATGTTGATGGGGCATTTAAAGTTCTATTTAAAAGTAATTCCCATTACTTCCACCCATGCTTTATTGGTCAAAACTAGCATGGCCTCTCTTGATTGCAACAGAATGTCACATGGACAAACTGAAGTCTATAGGACCAGACAATATAATCCTTCCCCAGGGTGCAGTAGAAAAAAATTTTCAACAATATTACAATCTACTAGAAGCATAAAATTTTTATTTTGATCTGTGAACAGCGTAGGTTGTAAGATGTTTCATTTTACACTGTTTGCCAGACAGCCAAGATAGAAAACGCCCTGAAATCTTGTGAACAGATCTTTCCACACACCTGCCCATAATAATAACAATGATAATGGCAAAAAATCGTAATACTTGAAACAGTTCTTTCCCATCCACCTTCCAATGATACTAATAACAATGACTATGATAATGACAAGAATCACCGTGAAGACAGCGGCAACAGAAGTCAGAGCAACACTAAATCCAGTGTTGCCTGAACTCCCCTGTGTCAGGCACTGTTGTAGGCATTGCACGTGCCTGACAGCACTGAATTCTCCCACCGTTTCCCGATCACGTGACAGATGGCTGGGGTTACAGCTTAGTCTAGGTCCACATTGCAGCACTGTGACTACGCCTGGCCTCAAGGTCGCTCTTTATTAACTGTGATGCCAGGATTCAGATGTAGCTCTGGTGCAAAATTCACCTGACAACCCCCTACCCTGCCCTCCTCATCCCCTACCTGTCTACACTTCCAATATTCTCAGCAGCCCCCACCCTAACCACTACCCATACCTGCCCCTGGCAGGGAGATATTAAATCGATCTTCTCGTCACCTTCCTTCAAAAATGGACACTTGTGGGGCCCTTTAAGGACCTGCCCTGAGCTGTTCGGCCTGACTTCAAATGTGGACGCAGAGCTATACTTGTAGTCTCACGACTGGACACGGCAAACGCCTCCCAGTCTAGGTGTCCTGGAAAGATGGTGAGGGAGGGGGTGGCCACAGCAGAGACAGACCAGAGTGCAGGTCTCAAAAGTAACCGAATCGATTCTAAGGAAACAGTTATGGGGCATTGTCCAAGTCAGGCAAGTAAACTACGAGCAACCTGAGAAGCGTTTTCAGAGGATCGTAGCCTGCAGGCTGGCGGTCTGACTCAACCAAGAGTTACAAGCAGAGAGAGGACCTGAGGCAATGAAAACCATACTGCACTAATCACGGCCCAGACGGACAGCCTGCTAACCCGCTGCTTAGGGAAGCGGGAGGACACAGACGTGATCGTCCCCTTGTGCAGACCTAAGGGGTTCTCTCGGCTGCAGCTTTCACTTCCTTACTATCAGGTACTACAGTTTACGATAGGCACAGAATCGAACTTTTGTTACAATATACATTTTAAACCTCTGCAGCAGGTGGCAACAGTAAAAGGTTCAAAGTCCATACACAGAAAAAGGAGGTAACTCATAGGTAATGCACGAAGAAAACACGATAGGACATAAGGAATTCCCATCTTCCAAAAGACCAGACTCATGGCCTAAATCAGGGGTTACCAACCCCCAGGGCCACGCACCGGTATCGGTCCCAGGCCTGTTAGGAACCGGCCGCGCATCAGGAGACGGGCAGCTGGGGAATGTGTGAAGCTTCCTCTATATTTACAGCTGCTCCCCATCACTCTCATGACCTCCTGAGCCCCGCCTCCTGTCAGATCAGCGGAGACATTAGATCTCATAGGAGCGTGAACACTATCGGGAGCTGCACATGCGAGGGATCTAGGCTACAGGCTCCTTACGAGAATCTAATGCCTGCTGATCTGAGGTGGAGCTGAGGCGGTGATGCTAGCGCTGGGGAGCAGCTGCAAATACAGACGAACCTGAGCAGAGAGGTGTGACTGCACAGAGACCATCATAAATCAACTGCTTGCAGACTCCTATCAAAACCCTACAAGTGAGTGGCAAGTGACAATTAAGCTGCAGCTGATCATCCCGAAACCGTGCCCCCCACTCACCCGCCCCAGTCTGCAGAAAAACCAGTCCCTGGTGCCAAAAAGGTCGGGGACTGCTGGTCTATGCGATTGTTTTCTCTTCCCTCATCTCCCCTCAAAGAAAATTAACAGATGCAGGATCTTGTATTATATAGTTACAGAAAGGTCCTTTTTAAAAAAACAGATGAAATTAAAACATGGGAGAACTAAGTCAGGATGGCTGACTGGGAAAGTACACCCCTCCACTCTAGACCCGAAACCATAACACGACAGTTATGAAGTGAAATAAATACAAAGAAAGAAAACTACACCTGCATCAGCACTAGAAACCAGAAAGCATGGCATCGACTGGCCACCACATGAAAAATTATTGCAACCTTTAAAGCAGATGGAATTGAAAGAACAGAAAGATAAGAGGAGTAAATATGATCCAAAAGAAAAATAGGAGAAAACCACCTTTGAGGTGTGAGCAATTCCAAGGCATCCAACAGCAGAGTGAAACAGTGTTAAAAGATCAGGAGAAGACAACCACCAGGGTAATTAATCTCACAACTCGACAGAGCTGAGGCAATGACTCTGCTCAGACTGGGTGGCAGACGGGAGTGATGTGTGCCCCCTAGACAACTCCCCAAGTAATCCTTTTAAATAAGATAGTGTGACAAGGAAGAAGACGGACAAACACAGACTGAATGTCCAAGTTCTCCTGAAAATGGATGAAAGAAAAGAATACCCACCCAACTCAGGCCTGTGGGCCAAGTACAAGGCTTTGGGTGGCCTTGTTGCACCTGAAGTTCCAACACAGAAATAACGATGCTGAACGATCATTTTAATGCTGATGAAGAAGATGATGATGGTGGTGGTGGTGATAGTGTCACTGCTGATAACAATAATTAACGGTAAACGAAAACTTACTATGTGCTAGACGTTGTTCTAAACATGTTATGTGAAGAAGCTCATATTTTCCACGCACAATGCTAAAAGTAATCTATAAAAACATTTCCATTATTCTTACGCTATTGATGAGTAAACTGAGGCATGGTCAAGTCAAATGCCTAAAGACACAGCTGTTACACAAAGAGCTGGAATTCATCCCCAGGCTGGCTGCTTCAGGGGCCTGTAAATGTAACTATCCAATTGTGTCTTTCAGAAGGACAGAATAAAAAGCGTTGGAAAATCCTTTCAGAAAGAACAAGGAATCTGAAGCACAATGAAGCAGAATTTTCTCTTGGAAAGACAATACTACTAATAAAATTAATAAGCTAATCAGAAAATTGCTAAAAGTAAAAAAATAAATAAAACTATTAAAATTACTTAAAGGTTCTAGTTAGAAATACAGTTGAGATTCTTAATCAAAAGAATACTGTAACCAAGTTTATAATTAACTTAAAAAAGGTATAAAACCTCAATGAATGCATAATCATTAAAGAAAATAAACGAGTAATCAAAAGTTTCTTTCTCACCCTCTAAACAAAATACACCAGGTCCAAACAAATACACAGGTACATGTTATCAAATATTCAAGAAATGAACAATCTCTAATTTATACACATTATTTCAAAGACTTTAAAGACTGATAAATACTTAACTAATTATAGGAGGTTAAAAAATACTCACGCTATAAGTAGATTAGAAGCATTATATGAACAGCCAGGATAGCTCAGAGGTTGAGCGCTTGTCTCACAATCATGAGGTCTGGGATTTGATTCCCAGCCCTGGCCCAGGCAACCCCATATGCTGAATTTTGGCACAAAATTCATCCTGGTAACCACCAGGGTGGCCTAGTAGCCAGGGTTCTCGCCTCCCACACAGGAGGCCCCCAGTTCAGTTCCCACCCCATGTGGCTCCATATCTACCTGTGTGGAGTGAAACTTTGTCATAATTAATGACTTACAACTATGGAGACTGCTCTGGGCCCTCCCGCTTCTTTCTCTCTCACTCTCCTTCTCTTAAGCAATAAAATGAATCTTTAAAAAAATTATAGACCAGTTTTACTTAAGAATCAGATAAAATATTAGCAAATAAATTCAGTAGCAGCATGTGATAAGACAATTTGTCAAACTAAGAATCTCGGGATGATACAACCTAAAACAGTCTGTATCACATTAAGAAATTCATAAAATAAACATGTTCATGAATACATCATAAATATATCAAGTGAAAAGGAAACTATAGCACATATGTGTGTATATAAATATAGAATAAAAATTAAACTAGAGGAAATACACTCAGTGGTAAAACTTCAGAATTAACAGACATTTTTAAGTCCAGAACAAAAGTACTAATATGACATATTATTCTACATAACTGAGACAATTTAATAGGAGAATGACGTATTATAAAAGGAATAGAAAAAAACAATACAAAAGAAGAACATCTGAGAAGTAGACTCATGAATAAAGACATTACAACTGAGTAGGGCAACGATGAGCTATTCAATAAATGCTCATAGATATATTCATATATGTAGTAAAAATACTAAAACATGCAAAGAGCTAGGAAATACCAGTCATAATGGTTACCTCCAGAGAGGAAGAGAAATAATGGAATAAAAAAAGAGGTAATAGTAGAGGTTTGTATTAACTTCTGTAAAAATACTACGATAGTAACCAATAAAACTTGAGTTGTTTTTTTTAAAGATCATTAAAATGGAAAATTATTTGGCAAATGTTTACTTCACAACACACATACATAAAATCCAGGGAAAATAGAAATCGTAATTTAAATGTGAGAAGCAAAAATTTTTAACTTTTATTAGAAAATACTGAAGACTATCATTATGAACCCAGAAGAAAAATAAATTAGAAAACATTACTATTAAATAATTGAAGCAATAGCAAAATTAAAAGACAAGTCGTGGATAAGAGAAGAAACAATTAATATAACCAAAATAAAAAATAAACTAAATATGTGTGTGTGTGCGTATTCTAATATGTCAAATAAAAAAAATATGATTTTTAAAAATGGGTAAAGACATAATCAGTCAATTTACAGATTCACAGAGATCAGAAAACCGGCCAATATATCCGATTTCCTGAAAGTAACAACTGTGCAAATGCCAAGTATTATATAAAAATATAAAACAATATATACCAAACAACTTCTTTGCACAACAATTTGACAATAAGTTGGATTATCTACAACTTGGCTATGACCCAAGAATTCACTCCTAGGAATCTATATTGGAAAACTGCCCAAGGAGACATAAGCAAGGATTCTCAGCATAGAGATTGCTTTGAAAGAGAAAAACTGGAAAACTAAACGTTCATCAACAAACTGAGGTGAAATGAATTATGGTGTTATAGCATTGTACTCAAAATGAATAAAATAAAACTGCACTAGATGGTCAGCAGAGCAAAAATTAAAAATTAGATTGCTATGTGAAAAAAGTCATCTGCATAAAGCTTGAAAACGGACAATCAATAGTATATAGATATCTTGTTGCTACATTATATGTAGTAATAAAAGTATATAGTATGTTTAGAAATGAAATGACAAACACCAAATTCAAGATAGTGGTTATCTCTGTCTCTCTCTTCTCAGAAACAGTAATGGAATTGGGAAGGAGTGGTATTTGTTTAAAAAGGCATCAACTGACTTTCTTACAAATAATAGTATAATTAATCAGTAAAAAACAAAGCTGTTTTTATTTTAAAGATCAATAAAATAAAAAATTATCTGTCAAAGCTAAGAAAAAAATACACATTTACAAACATTGGAAGACAGGAGACCTAAATATTTGCCTAAGTCCCATCCCTAGTTATAGGGGCTGAATTGCATTTCCTCCAAATTTATATAATGGGGTCCAAACCCAATACCTCAGAATATGATCGTATCCATTTGGAGACGGGGCCCTTAACAGCTAATGAAGGTACAATGAGGTCACCGGGGTAGGCCCTAATCTGATTAGTGTTCTTAAAAGAAGAAAACAGGACACACAGAGGGGGGAAAGCGTGTGAAGGCCAAAGGAGACCACCCCTACCAGCCAATGTAACTAACCCTATTGACCACTTGGTCTTGGACTTCTAGACTCAAGAATTATGATTAAATAAATTTCCATTGTCTAAGCCACGCACGTCTGTGGTACGTGTTATGACAGCCCCAGCAAACTGATACAGAGGAGCAAAGGAAGTCCCCTATTAAAGACAGCATGAGTTAGTTTTTCTGTGACATTGCAACACTCACGAGTCCTAATACATTTAATCATTTAATTTTGGCAGATCTTCTTTTTTCACTGTCTTAAAAGAGCATTTAATTTACAGCAAACACATTTTTAATTATTTGCGAACTGTATAGTAGTTGAGAAAAGTGTGAAAAAAACTTTTTCAGACACTCAAGATTACCTATAAATGAAGAAAACACAGGAAGTATATATAAGCTCACTTCAAACCTCTCCTTTCCTGAAGAACTACAAGCCTGCTTGACCAGCATCTTTGGTAGGATAAAACTTATTAATACTTTAAACCCTGGTGCTTATTTAGAATTTATTTTGGGAAGACTGAGATGATCAATTCAACTCAATTATTGATTTTGTTCCACCTTTATTATGATACAAATTTAGAAATTAAAGCTTTACTAGCTCCAACACAAAAACATGCAAATCAAGAAAAAAAAATTGGCTGTGCATTATATCTTCAATATAATGAAAACAAATTGTCTCCACTAGTTATTCTTATTTCTAAGTACCCCCAGTTGCAAACAGTTTAAAGGGGGGAGGGGGGAAACTAACCTTTGTTCAAAATGGCAATAGGGAGTTTAAGAGATGAGCATGCATTTTCTAGAAAAAACTGTTACAAGTCTCGGGTAAATTTAAAAGGCAAGGATTTGGAAAAAATCAACTAAATATGAATGTATATCCAATTAATGTTGTCAATGTTATCACATTACTGTAAGGGCTCACTCACTCCTGTAAAATTGGAAACTATATTCTGCTATGCTGGGCAGCTGTACTTTCATTGTATTGCATCGCTAAAGGCTTTGTTTTTTGAGAAAGAAAGTCACCTTGATAACTGTTCTTAAATACAGGAACATAAATCTGGTCTACTCTTTCCCAAGGTCCTGGCTGCTTTGACTGCTTCCTAGTACTCAATTTCTACCAATAAAAAGTATTTTAACATACGCCGAAAATTTGGAAGAACATGGTTAAAGCACATTATTACCCAGTTTCACTGTGAGGATAATGAAAGGGCACAGGACTAAATGCTTCTAACCTACAAATGTGATACGGAACTAAAATCCCAGATATACAGTGGTATTAAAACACATCAATATGTCTAAAACCTAAAGTAGTCACACTTCATTTATCAGCCACTGGTGCACAGACCCATCTGCAACATTCAGTGTATTTCTATAAAGATCCATTACCCTTACAAAAAATTATACCAACCTTAAAATTATTTTAAAATATTTTTATCAGTGAAAAAAATTCTATACCGTTTATATAAATTCAATCCAATCATAGTTATCATGAACCATAAAAGCACTTTCACTCAAGCTGTGTCACACCGGTTTTAACTTCTACTGAATTAGAGAATCTTTACTTAAACCAGTAAGTCCTCAGAGGAGTGCCGATCAGATCAGACAGGCCAAGAAAGAGAACAGGAGTTCGTTATAAAGAACGACTTCCAGCATTTCATGGTAAGTTATCAAATGTAACACTGAAAAGCTAAAAGGCTAAATATTTCCACCAGGGAGATAAAAGCAAATAAATTTATAAAAGGTAGTCCATTAAACCGATGAAGTCTTTATTAATTAAAAATAAGGAATGAGAACTACAAAGCACTGCTCTATAATTAAATGGCCTGGGATTGTAGGTAAGAGGTTGGTGGCTTCAGATGATCCGTAAGACATATCAGGTTCCTGGACAGACTTCCCCATCAGTTCATTACACATGGCTTATCGTTCATACAAGTGTCCCAAGACAGACTCCTAAGGAAAAGTATCAAACTGAAACTACAATCAGTGCAGTCATTCTCAACCTGTGTCACATCAAACCAGCTCACAATCACTGCCTCTACATGAAAAGAAGGCCCTTAGGCCTTTTCTATATCTTATAAATAATTAAAAGATAAAAATCCCCTTTCTGTGCCAAAGATAAGCTATGGGGAATGAACAAAACTAAGCAGACAGTTGACTGATAACAGACCACAAAGAGTCAGGGTGTGTGAAAAGTTCACACTGAAACTCACTATTCTTTTTTGCAAGCGGGTAAATTGGATGCTTTGCTTTAATGAGCCATGGGGAAAGACTGATTGATTACAGAGGATGTTGCTTTACGGTTTACTGTTCACAAATCACTGATCTCTTGATTGTATCGTCTATATATAGTAATCTGTTTTCTCCTTCTTGCTTTTTGGGGAAAAAGCAGAGGGGACAGGCTGGGGAGAACTTTACATCTTCAAAATTATCCTCACATATCAAAACTGACAGGCGCTTGAAGTTTAAAAGCACCTCTCACAATTTCAATTTAGGAAAAGCAAAAACAGAGATTTACACCAAAGAAATGACATGTATAAATTGACCTTCAAGCCTAGTGGCCTGCCAATTATAAATTAGTTTTCTAAGCCTATTTTTTTTTTGGCAATATCAATAGAAAATATAAGGTATTTACTGGTTGTAAAATAAACAAGTCTATACAATTTATTACAAATAATTCAAACAAGTCTATACAATCTATTACAAATAAATTTAAATAATCTTCACAAGAAGCAGAGAAGTCTCCTCTTATTCTCTGATATTAACTTGACATTATCAATACAAATTTTGAGATCATTATTAAGCAATAAAAGAAAGTACAATGAAAATGAACAGAAAAATGTTTATAAAACAAATAAGATCACAGGCTTGCTAATACTACAGTCATATATTAAAATACTTGCTCAAATTTGTTTCTATAAAAAGGAACTACAAAGATAACCAAAAATCAAACCAACAAATCCAACATAGCTATATTTTTTCAGCTAAAATATTCAGTCACAAAGTGTAGGGGGTAGAGGGAGGAGGGGTCATAAGAACTCTGAACCAAATTCCAATGCTTTTAACACTTTTCTTGGTCCCTTATGTTTCACTGCCAACTATAGATACGTGCCCATTTTTGAACATGTAGTGTGGTTTATTTCCCCATTTCTTCTAAAACGTCTTTGACCTCTAAATCAATTGCTTAGCTTCACTTCACAAGAACAGCCTATGCTTTCTCCTCCAAGTGCTTATTTTTTAATTCAAAAGTACGACAGCATCTGGGGAAAATAGTATATCACATGAAGACTCAGTAAAATATACTTTTCTGAATAATCATGCTATTAAAGTTTTTAAAATTAAGTAAAAACTATCAGAGGCAATTTAATTCCTGCCTTTATCCTCTCAAAATAACTTAGTCTTAAACTCAAGTTTCTAAATTTTTGTTTCTAAGATATTAGATGTTTAAAAAAAGTATAATAGTTAGAAATCTTAGAAAAGAGAGGTAGTAAACATTTGTATAAAGTATGACCTATCTAATGGCACTTAACATAATCAGGTGTTCTTTCCCTTGAAATCTGTTTCAAGACCATGATTAAGAATAATAGGGAAATTTAAAACTTTAGCAAAAAGTAATAATTACAATTCTACTAGAAGATTTACATAATTATAAACCATTTTAAAACAACTCCATTCTGAATTCATAAAGGAACATTTTGTGGTATTTGTTGGCACAATTAAAAGAAGCCAACATATTCATTAAAAGAAACATATTATCATTTCTTGCTTCACTAAAACTATTATTTTATTAATGAGCTGATAAGCATTTTAAAAATGATTTAAAGCAAAGGAATACCACACTCAGAAATGTAAAATTGCTTACAACCTATAATCCTGGCCTACTTTTAATTTTTCTAAAGGAGCTATGTATGCTTTTCTCTTCCCTATTTTTTTTAAGCATCAGAACTCTAGAAAAGATAAGCTTCCATAAACTCTCAGAAATTAATTAATAAATCCAAGAACATGCTATCTTCAGAGCAAAAGCAATAAATGAAACATTTTGAATCACTGGTCTTTTACAGAAAACAGTCAGTGCTTCCGACTGGAAACTTTTTAAAGTAATTCAGCAGAGAAAACTAAATAAATAATTCCATAAATACGGTTATGAAAAAGAGGTCCATTTTTTCTCTTAAGCAAAAGAACATTTTTTAATGTACATATTTTTTATATAGAGAATAGGTAAGGAGCTATAAGACTTTAATCAGAATACCTGGGTTCCAACATTAGCTTTAACACATAAATTATTATTATAATAATGTTATAATGATAATTATTCCTGCAGTGATTCACCATCATCATCATCCTTACTACAGACATTTTTGAAATCACATCATTATAGAGACGTTCCACTTCTGCTCTCCAACAAGTGATCTTATAGTATTCAAAGTCTAGGCTCTATCCCATGATTCCCATAAAAAGGATGGCAAGGTTCCGAAAATTTTCAAAGTCAAACGCAAAACATATTTTAAAACAGTCTAGGGAAAGCCGGGATGGCTCAGTGGGTAAGTGCTCGCTTTGCAGCCTCGGGGACCAAGGATCGAATCCTGGTCCCAGCCTATGCAGACCCATGTGCTGAACTGGGGAGCGCCCCCAGTTCAGTTCTTACTGGGGTGAGACCCCGGCCCAGTTCCTGCCCTGTGCAGTCCCATGCCCACCTGTGAAATGAAACTATGTGGAAAAACCAATGAAGTGCAACAATGGAGACTGTTCTGGGCCCTCCCCCTTCTCTCTGTCTCTGTATCTCTCTCTGTCAAAAACAATAAAAATAAATTTAAAAAAAACAGTCTAAAGAAAATGTTTAAAGGCTTGATTTTCTTCTCCTTACAGGAAAATTTCTTTATTGCACTTTAGAAAAACTCTACAGTTAAAAAAAAAAAAAGATGTCTCAAATATATATGTGTATGTATGTATATATGTACATATACCAGTATATGTGCGAATGAGATAAAATAAAGTCCTACATTTCATACTAACGAGCTTTATTTTATTTCCACATATAAGACTGCGAATGAGCTACCTATATTACAGAGGAGGAAAAACACTAAGGTAAAACACTCACAATTTGTTAACCACCAAAGTATTTCACATTTTCCCCTGTAAGGGAGCCAAAAACCTTGCTACCCTGCATAAAAGTAATATACAGACACAATTCCCCATGAAACCGTAAGGATACCACTCCTGTAGCACATTACTTACACCTTATTTAAAATATAAAGCTGTTGTAAGGCCCAAATGAATTCCTTAATAAAATCATTAATTACAGCCATTTTGCTTTAATCCCACAACCACTCTGACTCCTTTTAACCCCTCCTGCTCCTTTATGTGATACTTTGTATTTCAACTCATTCATTCCTTCTTGCTTATGGAAAATTTAAAACGCACACAAAAGTACAGCGTATAGCAACATATAATGCTTTAATTAATACTTTGCTATTCATAGAGTGTTCATGAACATCTGAGTCTTTCCTGATTATTGCTATTCTAAACAGTGATTTCATGAACATTCTTGAACATACCACTTGTTACACATGTGCAAGAGGTTCTCTTGGGTAAATACTTAGGAGCAACATTACTGGGACATATAGTATATGAGTGTTCAACTGTATAAAATTATACAATTTTTTAAAAGAGATTACACCAATTTATACTACACCAACAATTAATAAGACTGGTAATCCATATCCCTTCCGATACTTCATGTTGTTATACTTAAATGTATATTGAGTGAAAATGGGATTTCAACAAATTAGTTAACTAGCAATTATTTCATTATTTCTTCATATCCTTTGGACCTACATGTCTTTCTTTTAGTAAATGTGTATTCATGTCTTCTGCCCACTTTTGATTGAGTTGGGTTTGTTTTGTTGTTTGTTTGTTTGTTTTTGTTTTTTCATATTATTTGCAGGTGTTCATTTATTCTTGATGTTAATCCTTGGTAGGTTAAGATTTAGAACTGACATCTATCTGTAGTTTATTTCTTTGTCTTTTTCCAAAGTTCATCTTTTGATGAACAGAAATATTTAATTTTAGAAAAGTCAAAACTGTCAATGAAAAAGTGATCGCTTTTATTTCTTTTCCATATGGACTACCCATTTTTGCCAACCACATTTACTGAATAGTCAATCAGTCCTTCATTTCCTCTTAATGTGCCATGTAACTCAGTCATGTTTCAGACTTTTAGATCTCTGTTGCTGGTATTACTTCTCACTTGTTTACTCCTGAACCAATACCAGACTCATCTTGATTACCAATGCTTCACAATAAGTTTTGACATCTACTAAAACATTTTCTTTGCTTCAAAATTTCTCTAGGCTCCATTTGTTCATTCATACAAACTTAAACATTTTAGAATCAGCTCGTCAACTATTAAAAAATGACTGGTATTTTTATTAGAATTATTATCACTGAATCTATAGGCAAATTTGGAAAGAATTGAATATCTTTATGATATAAAGTTTTCCTATTCATAAACATGAGACAAATATTTTATTTATTAAAGCATATCAGTAAAGTTTTATAATGTGTATATGTACACATTTTCATAAATATATTCCAATGTACATTATCATTGTTTTGCTTTTGTAAATGGAATACTAAAAACTTTTCTAATTATTCATTGCTAGTAAAAAGAAATGCAATGGATTTTATATATTGATTTTATATCTAGATACTTGTTAATTTCTTCTACCATTTCTAAGTTGTTTGTAAATTATTTTTCCTTTAATACCCAAATTATTTATAAATTATGGCAATTTTACTTCCTCTTTTCCCATCCTTATATATTTTTCCCCCAATTTTATTGCATTGGCTAGCAACTCATACTAGTATAAGGTCAAATGAAAGTGGTAATAATGAGTACCAACCCTTATACCTGTTTTTTTGTTTTGTTTCTTTTAATAGTATCTTTCTATTTAAAATGATGTTTTTAAGGGATATTTTTAGTAGATATTTTATATTAGATTTCAAAACTCTAATTTACTGAGTAAATTTTATAATATGAATTTATGTAGAAATTAATTGAATATTCTTTCCTACAACTATTGATATAATGCTGTGATTTATCTCATTTAATTCTTTTAATATGGTGAATAACATTTATATATTTTCCCCATACTAAATTATCTTTGCAGTTCTGGGACAAAGACAACTTGACCATTATATAGTATCTTTTTCATACACTATTAAATATTTGCACTTATGTTTGTAAATAAAATGAGTGTGAAATGCTCTTTTCTTATACTATTTTGCTGGCTTTAGTTTCCAAATGATTGTGGCCTCATTTTGAGAACTATAGGAGCCAAACAAGAAAAGTATCATATTTAAAATAAGGCTTTTATATATGAAGAAGTGCTATCATTAAATTACATATAAAAAGATTACTTCAACACTTCTTCCAACTTGAAATGTGTGCATGTTCATGAGTATGTATTTGTTTGCTTCTATTCTGTTGATAATCTGTGCTTACCTACAGATGTATTAGCCTTAAAAAGAGCTAGAGGGGAAGCTGGGACGTCTCAGTGGGTTAAGCGCTCGCTTTGCAGCCCCGGAGACTGAGGATCAAATCCTGGCCCTGGCCCATGCGAACCCATAAGCTGAGCATGGGTGTGCCCCCAGTTCAGTTCTTGCCAGGGCCTACGCAGGAAGCTCCTGACCCAGTTCCTGCCCTGCGCAGCCCTGTACCCACCTGTGAGGTGAAACTATATGGAGAACTAATGCTGTCAACTATGGAGACTGTTCTGGGCCCTCCCCACTCTCTGTTTCTCTCTGTCAAAAAACAATAAAAATAAATCTTTAAAAAGAGCTAGAAAGAAATTCTCCCACCCAGGTGGTTTTAATCTAAAGAAAGTATGTTTATGCAAAAAAGAATGAAAGAAAGCAGTGTTATTCAGGAAAAAGAAAAAACTAAAATAGCAACTTAAGGAAGTTGCTTTAGTTACATAAGAACTAAAATCATTTACAAATTTAACAAAAAAAGCATTCCTCCTCAAGCAACAATCTAGAGTTGATGAAATGAATAACTTGCCAAGGATGATTGAGACCAATGAAAAGATAAACTGAAAGACTTAGCTATATATATATATATATATATATATATACACACATATGTATATATGTATATATGTATATATATATACACACACATACATATATATATATACACATATACCTATATCTATATAATAAAATATTATTTATCTTACAATATATTAAAATAAATTAATATATTAAAAAACTTTCATTGTAATTGAGGTATAAGATTGGCAATAAACAAATAATTTAGGAGCTTTAGCAAGAATGATGTTTGGATGCTCAAAAATATGTTTAAGAGATATCTTTCATGTATTTTCTAACTATACAGTAGAGTCCCTGCTACAGAAGGCTAGAAAGAACTAATCTATAATTCTTCAGATTTTCTTGGTTTAAGAATAGTCTGTCTTTTGCTATCCACCCTCTATTTTCAATATGAACAGTTACTCTTTAAGAGATATATATACTCAAGGGAAAATCACACAGCTGCTGGAGTCATGAAGAACTGCCCATCAGTTAAGCGTGGATTCCCGCAGGTGACCTGAGAGCCCCAATTCAATTAAAACGGAACGGGCCAGCACATACACAGTAGATCTGAACCTTCCATCACTTTTTTCTTCGATGCAATCACTGGGGATAATCTGTAATCCTGCTGTGAAAGGAAAGAAACTCAAATGCTACTTTCACATAAAAGATCATCTATCACAATGACAAAGAACACTTTCACATAGCATAAAATTTTCTAATTCCACTCCTAAATTTAAAAAATAAAGTAGAAAAGACAACTCTAAGTATGTACAAGGTTAACCAGTTAGAAGCTAAAAAGGTAGGAGTGAACTCTCTCCCAGAAATGAGATTTTACTCATGCTTGAAAATAAACATTCGCCCACCGAATGCCTGCTATTACCTGATGATGCATCCTATTCCTTAATGAACATAAATATAGAATATAGTTTTCCCAGGTGACAGATATAATATATATAGTCTAGGAATTAATAAGGTTCTTTTTATGCTCTATGAAAAACCTTAAATCATTATTTATCTCCTTTCCCTCTTCCTGAGATATGCTTTACCTTATTCTGGCTTTACTTTTAATAGATTATAGTCCCTTTCTAATTATCTATGCCTAGTTCCGCCTGGGGTCTTTTATAAAATACAGACTTACCAGTATTTCAATTTAACTACATCAGTAAATATTTATTTCATGCATGCTTACCAAAATGCGTGCTTCTCTAAACTCTATGCTGGTTAGAACCAGTATTAGATGTATTAATTTTACTTAAAACAAAAGAATATGTTTCTAGATGATCAGTAACCCCTTCATGAGGTCTTTATAATTTCTTCCAATCCTTATGCTTACTGGTTTCATTTGTCTGGTCCAGAGTTCATAGTGACCATAAGTGTCTGCTCTCTGAGATTTGTCCTCACCGTAAAAACAGCCGTGCCATCAAGTATAAGTAATGCACAAGTTCAGTTATTCACTACCCTGCTTGTTATCCACGTAATAAAATAAGTGAAATCAACATACCTTATGCTGACTTAATAAATAACATCAACTTTATCAAAAAAGCTCTTTGAAAAAGTTCTCAACCTGGAATACTAATGGTTTTCTTCTAAACAAGCTTTCATGGTTGTTTCCTGTTGTTTCCCTAACTGGCAAATCAGATACAGGTATCACCTAGGAAGCTCCCGGATCCCCCTCCCCCTTCACCTTTCTATTAGTTAATGACAGCAAATAAAAGGGGATTAAAACACAGGAAACAGTCCCCAAAGATGGTATAGAAATAATAACAAAAAAAGTCAAGACCATATGACTTCTCTTATATGTGGGATATGAAACTGAAAACAGCAAAGGAACAAGACAAACAAAGAGACAAAAACTCATGGATACAGACAACAGTTTAGCATTTACCAGAGGGTGGGAGGAGAGGGTGAAGGAGGGTGATAGAAAGAGAACTGACTCTGGATGGTGAGCACACAATGCAACACACAGATAATGTACTATAGAATTGTACACTGGAAACTTATGTAATTTTACTGGCCGATGTCACCCCAATAAATTTAATAATAAAAATTTTAAAAAGAAATAACAGAATTACCACTCTGTCTCCTTTTTTGTTGGAAAATCATGAGAGGAGTCCTTGCTTGTTTTATAAAGCTTTGGATAATTAAATCAGATAACTTCATTAAATTTATCATAATTCTCCAAAACATGGCACTTTGTTATAATTTTATCTATACAGTTTCTTACCATGAAGTCTGATTATGTTAAATACTTTTGAGCACAAATTAGAGTGCAAAACAACAACAACAACAACAAGAGTTAAAGATGAAGGAGAGATTTTGCTCAACAAAATAATTACACCAAAACACGCATCAAGAAACTGTTATAGAGTCTCACAATACACCAAGCACTTGAGATACAAGGATGGATAACAAATGCTTCTTACCCTCAGGATTCTCAAGATCCAAGTCGGAGGAGATCGAGGTACAATTTGGAGGTGTCACTGATATGAAACCAGCAAGTGCATTTAGAGGGACCATAAGTAGGAGAAGACAGAGTTGTAGTTAAAGACGGCAAGACCAGTGAAAGGAATTCTTGGTCACTTAAACTGCTACAGATTTAAGCACTATCCCCAAATTCCAGTCTATACAGGGTATAAATTACAAGTGTATTTAAATAACAAAACTGCTAAAACATTTGTTACATATATATGTTAGACTTAGAATACACACATTAAAAAGACATTGCACTTTGAGAAGCTTAAACAATACATGGGTACTACTGGTGTGTGTGTGTGTGTACATTTACATACATATACACACATATGTGAACATAATTTATGCATAATATAACAGGCTTATTATATTAGAAGCCAAGGAAGTTCTTTTATAAAATGGATAATATATATAATATTTTAATTTGAAAGTGTTTTTAACTTATGCATTAAAATGTATACATATATCATTAAAAGAGTCCAAAATTTTAAGATTAATTTTAGTGACTTCCTAAGCTATATCCCTTAAAAAAAATACCCCAAAAAAAAACCAAACAATAAATTGAGGAAAAGGACAAGATGATGAACGAAAGGCCAAAGTAACAAAGTAGGTTTATGATACTGAACACAAGGCAAAGTAATCTTGAAAATAGCAACTATTCTGTTCTAACCACTTCCATTCGCTACTGCACTACGAAAGTAGTCTTTTTAGTGAGTAGTTCTACTTTTTTGCAGTAGAAGCCTTAATGCTGTAAATTCAGCTCATGGTTTCATACGCTTTATGTTTATGATTGATAGTAAAGTTTGGCAGACATACATTCTCAGTTAAGTCACACAGGAAAAGTAGCTGCCGTCTTCTGGAAATTAAATTTCTCATATTGGTTGGCTCAGGTATAGATAAAATCATTGCAAACACACTTTTTCCTAGATAAAGACAAGTGTAACAAAAACACTACATTGTAACATGCACTTGATGATAGGAAAACATATTTCTTTTCATGTGTGTTCAATTGGAAAAATATTGTGTTATCAAGAAGCCCACCTATGGATATCATATTTAATACCTTACTATTTGTGGTTTTCCCATATCTTTTTACTGAACTAATGTTTCTTTATCATGAATCCACTTTGGAACCCAATTTCATTGTACAGGATCCTGAAATACCACATTATTATTAAATGAAATGTGCCAAATAAGATGAATTATTACATCAGAAGGATTTTTGCATATTTTTACTCATTAAAAATATCCAATTTTAGAAATATAAATTTAGTTCAAATATTTTCCCAGAATTTTAAAACACAAACATACTCTAAATAACAGCTGGGGGAAAAAAATGACTATCTTTTAATGCCTTGCCTATTTCTTCATCACACACAAATCTACTGTAACAGTAGAGCATTAAGTAATCCCACAAACTTTCCTATGTTCAATTAGAACATGTATTGTTACCTATAATAACACATAGTATCATTTCATTTTAAAACCATTAATAACATAGAAATTTTGTATTAGAGCTCACAGAGCAATACATACAGATACAAACACTTAAACTCTTAGCCTTCCTAATACATTAAGAATGGATTTACTTTTGTCATTTAAATGGGACACAATTTACTTTAACAATTACTACAAGCTAACAAAGAAAAAGGATATGAATCAGAGGAGTCAATTCTCAGTTTAGTGAGAACAGTGGTCATGTGGGTCCCCGGGGAAAAGAGAATGTCACAGGTAATCCCAAACCACCGTACAACCACAGTCTTCACTCTTTCTGAGGTCAGACTCTCAGGGGAGTATTAACCACGGGCAAAGTGACAGAGATACCACCTGCTCACCTTACCCACAGGCCTCAGCAATTAATCAACAATTGGTTAGGGCTGACTGTCCAGCAAGGAGACAGAAGGAGAGCAAAATGTTCTCTTGCAATTTAGACCTTCTGAGATTTCTGAAATTCCAACTTAAACCAATACTATCCAAAGAAAGGGGGGAAAGTAAATTACTCTCTAAATCTTCATAAACAAAGGGTCACAAAACTAATGCACACCTCTAGAGTTGAACCAAATTAAGTCACAGTTTTGTAGGTCAAAACAGTTCAACCTAAGTTCCAAGAAGATTAAAAATTAAGACCCAGTAATTACAACTAAATGAGGTTTTTAATATCTTGAATTTATTGCTGAGATAAAATAATTTGAAAATATTCCACACCCAGAAATACTTAAGAAAATTATGTAACTGTTGAATCAGGGACACTCATCAAAAATTGTACAGAAACTCTGAAAGGCTGTAAGGCAATTAAAACATGCAATACAAATAAAGAAAATAGGACCATTCCTCTCGGACACAGGGTGGCTGCAAAAACTCCCAAAAGACAAATAGTTGTAAGTGTGGTCACCCACACGGTTTCCAGACAGAAGGCAGAAACGGAATTTTAGGATCAAACAGTTTGCTGAAACAGCATAATCGCTGCTATTCTATTACTGTGGTGTGAAGTGGAAAAGAAAAATAGAATACCTATGAGAGCAGGTGGAGTGAACAGGGCAGTAAATGGAGAAATTTGGTTGAGTAAGAAATACTGAAAGAGTTAAAGATAACAGTGTTTGAATCATATCTAGATATCAACTTCCATCAGTCATCACTATATTGGCAAATTGAAAAAAAAAAAAAATCTGCCTGAGAAGTAAAATTGACCTACTGAGTTCAATTTTTTTTAAGTAGCATCTATCAATGACATCAAAGAATGAACGTGCACTCTGAATGTTAAAAGTATAAACAAGTACAATTTACAGGAAAACTGTCATTAAAATAACAGATTTAGGAGAATGCGCCAATGACTTGGTGGCACTGAATTCTGAGGACTTGAAAAAACTTTACAGATAAAATTAAAAGCGCCAGCATGGAACATCCTTCTCTGTATACCTAGTTAAGTCATTAATGCTATTAATTACTCTAGATTATAAGAAGAAGACTGTAATCTCAGGCAACAACACATTTTATTCAATGAACACTTAACTTTACCTTTGAGGGACTTAGATTTCTAGTTATAAAAGGAATGGGTTGGACTAAATAATCTCTAAGGATCCTTTAAGATTTACAATCACAGACTGGGTTGGCCTCCACAGTCTTGCCCAGATCATCTCACTCATACCCTGGTTATCCATCAGATCAGGAAAGTTCACCCATGTGGAATAATAATATATAAAATTAGCTCCGAACCCTTTTCTACAGGGAGGCTTCCTATCTATCTCCAATTAGGGAACATAAATCCCACTTGTCCAAGTCAGTGCTTCTCATACTGTAACGTGCACTTGCATCACCTGGAGGTCTTGTTAAAATGCAGATTCTAATTCAGGAGATCTGGGATGGGGCGTGATCTCCTAGCCTACATTTCAAACAAGCTCTCCGGTAATACAGACGCTACGGTTGGCCCATGGACCACACTTCAACCAAGTAGCAAAGGTTTGAGATAATCTGGAGTTATCAGTGGCATTGAAAAAGCAGTGACAACCTTCGCTAACTCTTTAGAGCAATAGTTCAATAAAATATTCATATTTTAGATGAAATCTAGGGCCTGTTTACTGGTTTCAACTTTTTATAAGTCCCCTGCAACAAAGACAGAATTACTTTTCCAATGTTAATACTTCACTTTGGGATCATAATTTAATGGTGTCAGAAAGAAAACTGTAATTGCATGTCATTTGTGCAACAGTTCTCAGAAAATACAGGTCTTAAACAGCTATAATTTGTTTCAGAAGCAATAGTATTGACATTCAGGGTTTATTCACACAAAAAAAACTGACTTAATCCTTTAATGAGGCATAAAGTACTACTACAAAGCTTAATTGAAATCCAATTTCGTCTATATAAAATTTATCTTTGGTAGTTAAAAATAAACTGGTGTGTTATTTGTTTGGGGGGGGGAAGCATTCATCAAATATTTTAAAGACACTTTACAAAACAAGAATTAGAGGCCATACTTGTTATTTAAAGATGAGAGAAAGAACAATAAAATATCCAATACTAAGTTGTAAAATCTAAAGTTGAAATCATTACAAAAAAGGCAGCTTTACACTTATTAATATGTTTAACTGCATCTATCAGTCGTTTAAAATATAGACTATAATTTCCCACTTAAAAAATGATGTTATCCATACAATAAGTCACATTTCATACTCAAATAATTTGTTTGAAATATTGTGTGAAAATATACATCTACAAAACCTAACAATTTAAAAAATACAATTAAATAAAAAGATTGTTTTTAATTTACCTTAGATGCTAGTGTTTCAAAGGGGATGTTAAATTTGAAAAGCAGAAAGAATATAGCAGATGTACCTGTTTTCTCCCACAAGTGCTTTACATTCCTCCAAACACATGACTTCAGTTCAAAACATTTTTCTGTATGACAGGAGATTTTTCTTCATCATGTGCACAACTTCTGTACATTAATCATATCTAAGGATTGTCTGTTGCTTAAACCATTAAGCTAATCATATTATTAACAGTTTAGGAATGGAAGGCTACAAAAATAGGAAAGGAAATAGAGGTGTTTCTGAGGGTAAAGCCTAAACTAGAAAGAGAAGAAAATTTGTGACCGGGGTTGCATTTGTGCCATAAGAAAGAGGTTGCCTACAGTGGAAAAATGTGGAGCCTGGGACAGAAGAAAAGAAGGAGAAAGTGCATAAACACATGCACTTCTCCTCATAAAGAAGACACGGTTTAAAAAATATTGTCACAAATGTCTTCACTGGTCCAGAGAGGTTGAGAAAAGGCCAGACAAGATTTCAGAGTAGGAGACACGTATGTTGAGCTTTGAGTAATAATTAGTTCACCACCAGCTGAAGAGAGAATTTGAAACACCGAAAAAGTATCTGCAAAGGGTCAAGATATGAAATGGCAGCATGTATTCAAATAATGTCAAGTAATTGGTGTTGCTGTGGGGCACGGTGCCTGGGAGAGTACAAGTATCAAAAGACCTTCAAAGCGACAATTAAAAAAAAATTAAGGTCCGTATACCGAATTTTCCCGCGTATAAGACGACCGGGCGTATAAGACGACCCCCTAATTTTACAGTTAAAACATAGGTTTAGGCCTATATTCGCTGTATAAGACTACCCCCCACTTCCGAGGCTGTAGTCTTATACAGCGAATATAGGCCTAAACCTATGTTTTAACTGTAAAATTAGGGGGTCGTCTTATACGCCGGAAAATACGGTAATATGCTCCTTATGCAACAAAATACTATGGAAAGGTTTTAAGCAAGTGTAAACATGTACAGATTATAGAGTATAGATGGAACAGTGGAGGGACTGATAGATAGGGACGATATCTCATATAGAACGTGGAATGTTTCCACCACAGTTCAGTAGTCTTGAGGAAAAAACGTTGGTGGTGGATAGAGGGAAGAGTGTGGATTTTCAAGCTATGAAGAAGATAGATAAAGCCACTTTGTGACAGCTTGGTGACTGGGATGTGAGGGTGCTGGGAGGAAAACGGAAAGACCTGGAGGTTTCTAGGTTGGTACAGTGGATAAATAAGGAATAAAAGGACACAAGCAATATGGGAAAGAACATAGTTCTTTAATAGTCAGGTAATACTCGGGTTACTACTCAGACACAGTGCATTTGAACTCCATGTAGGATATCCAAGCAAACCCATTTGAGAGGCAGTTAGTCACCCAAATCAAAATCACAAGCAAGAGATTGTGGCTCAAGGTCATGAGTACTTGGATATTTAAACTATGAGATCGGATTAGTACCCCAAGAAGCATGTGAGGTATGAAACGATAGGAAGGTTTAGAATCAATGCTAACGAAACACCGAAATTTATGAAATGGGTAGAGTACAAGGAGCCGATAGAGAAGCTTGGAATACGTGTGGAAATACATCTAGTGAAGCACAGAGGAGAGCTGTCAATCAAGCTCACTGAGAAGAGAGCAACCATCAATGTCAAGAACTATAGAGAGATTAAAATGCAAGCCCCCTGCAAGGGGCCTTTGGCTTTCACCGTTAGGATATGATCTTAGCGAGCGGCTTCGTGAAAGCAATACGATGAGAAGTCAGACGTCAGTAGGTTGAAGAAACAGGGCTGGAGTTGAAAAAACCGTGAGCGAGACGATTCTTCAATTCTTCAAACACCTTTGAATAAAAACAAAATAGCGTTGTCCCCAGGTGAGGTATGACGTCCAGGCAGGGCTGTTTGCTTGCGTGTTTGGATGAGACAGACTGGAGCACATTGGCATAGGGAAGGGGAGGGAAGGAAGCACGCAGAGCAGAGTATGAGGACGCAGCAGAGAGTGAGGACACGGGAGGAGAAAACCGAGGGCCAGGACGGAAGGTCGGCTTTCACACGGAAACCTGTCAGTGGACGGTTCGCATTCTCTGGATTCAACGTGAAACATGTTTCCTTGATGTTAGCAGTTTCTGTGAATTTAGGTCATATCAAGTTACCAAACACCAGCAACTAACACTTGAAAAATTAAAAAATTTTCTCAATATTGAAAGTAAGAAACTCTATGAATCAATGTGACCTTTCAGAGATACAAGATTTCCTTCTTATTTTAGCTTTACTATAAAACCTATTTAATCGATGAACTAGGTGTATAATGGTTGTTTTCCTTACACAGTAAAAGGAATTGGGAGGTCCTAAGCAATAGGTAATAGATTTTCTATTCTCATGCCATAATTATATCTCCCTAAAATGTATTTAACAGTGATTCAATTCAATGTCCTCAAACATGTCTTTTGAAATATCTGAGATTAAGGATTTTAATAAAATGCTTTCTAAGTTGCCTATTTTTCCCTTTCTCAATTTATTACTATTAAAATCACACTTGAAAACCTTTATTTAACTGATTTTATTCTTAAAATAAAAAGTCACAGCCATTTTCTTTTTTGTCTGTGCTTGCATTTTGTTTTTAATAACTCAGGCCAACCTGGAAAATGCTGAATGGAAAATAGGCTAATGTTTTGAAATAGAAATACAGAGGAAGTCCTACTGTAACATCTGTTCTATCTGCTTACCTCAAAACCTGATGGTATGTTAAAGCAGATTTTGAATATGATTTGTTTTATTTAATTGAATAAGAGTCGAGGGAAGATTACGAGTCACTGAACAAAGAGTTATTAAGGGAAAAGTTGAAAATCAGACAGACTTAAACTTTTTTTTTTGTTTAAGATTTATTATTATTGTTTTTGACAGAGAGAAAGAGAGAGAGAGAGAGAGAGAGAGAGAGAGAGAGAGAGAGAGATACAGAGACAGAGAGAAGGGGGAGGGCCCAGAACAGTCTCCATAGTTGTACATCATTGGTTTTTCCACATAGTTTCATTCCACAGGTGGGCGGGGCTGCACAGGGCAGGGACTGGGCCGGGGTCTCACCGCAGTGAGAACTGAACTGGGGGCACTCCCAGCTCAGCATATGGGTCCACACCGGCTGGGGCTGGGATTCGATCCATGGTTCCCAGGGCTGCAAAGCGAGCGCTTAACCCACGGAGCCATCCTGGCTTCCCTGGACTTGAACTTTTTGGTAAATACCATTATGGTACCAAACATGACCCAGGACAGTACACAGGACTGGTGTACTTGCATTTACCAAAGGACCATGATATTTCAGAGACCACGTACGCTACGGTAAGGGATTTTTAAATTACTGGTTTCTTTCTTTTGCCTTTCTTAGTGCTGTGGGCTTTGTCCTAGGCGTTCTAAAGCACCCACATGACTGCGTGGAGGTTACACTCTGTAACTAGGGGTCTTGTTTTGAATGAGGATTTTGAGACATGAGGAATTCAAAGGGAAAGCACAATGGCATGCGCAGTCAGTTCCTTTCACGTAAAAGAGGATTTATGAACCTCAGCAGCCTTGTTAGCCAGAAAGCCACGGGGAGAGAAAACACTGTCTCTCACTGTAGCAAACCAGGGGGAGGCTCGTTCGGCTGACCATCCTGCTTAACGGGAGGGACGTCCAAACCAGGATATGAGGTGACACAGGAGACAGCTGGCTCCTTTTGTGTCTCACGGGAGAGCAGGGAGGAGAGAGGTAGCCCAGCAAGATGGTCTCACGTGGGAACGGATGGTCCCCTCTGCGTTTTCTCCTGGAGAGGAAGCAGCTCCCTGGGTCAGCAAGGGTGGCGCGGGGTGGGGCAGGGCCCACCTCTCAGGCGGCCTCAGACCACAGAGGCCATCGCAGGGCCTGGGAGCACCGGCGGGGTAACCCGCCCACCGGCTCTTGTCCTCTGCAAGGGGAGGGGGTGCAGCTGAGGGGCTGCCCTAGGGCAGGGAGGCCAAATTACACCTGTGCCAGGGGACCCGGGGGCAGCGGCAGGCGGGCAGGGGATACCACGTGGGTCCCAGGCTCTCAGCCCCAGCTGAAAGGCAGCAGATGACAAGTTACAGGGCCACAGGCTCCAGCCACTACGTGAGAGTCAACTGGGGAGCAAGGGCCACCAGGTGAAGAACCGCACCGGGTGCTGGAGGAGCCCTGGGAGCCTCGAAGGGGAAGAAGCTGCCCTCGCCCAGGATGTCACGGCGGTTATCTGAGAGACAAACCGTCCTGGCCCCAAACAGCCTGAAATGACTGCTTTAAACTTGAAGCAAGATCTCCCATTTTGTTCAGGCTTTCCCACTATTTTTCTGTCCTGCCCCACCACCAGTCTTCCCACCTTGGACATGAGTTCACTGCTGGGGAAGCCGGGATGGCTCAGCAGGGTGAGCACCTGTCTTGCAGTCCCGGGGTCCGAGGATCGAATCCTGGCCTCAGCCTGTGCCGAACCCTATGCTGAACTGGGGGGAGCTTCCCGTGTGGGAGGCCCCCAGCCCAGTTCCTGCCTTGAGCAGCCCCACACCCACCTGTGGAATGAAACCATGTACAGCTGTGGAGACTGCTCTGGGCCCTCCCTCTTCTGTCTGTCTGTCTGTCTCTCTCTGCGAAAAACAATAAAAATAAATCTTAAAAGAAAAAAGTCCATTGTTATTCAGACTAAACACTTCAAATCATCTTTGACTTCTCACTTTTCTCAGACTCTACAACTAAGCCCCGCGTTGCTCACTCTGCTCCAGCCACATGGGCTTCATTGCATTTCCTCACATCTGCTGGACACATCGCTGCCTCAGGGCCTTTGCACCAGTACCGCTCTCTGCCTGAGATGCTCTTCTCCCAGATACGCACATGAATCGTTCTGTCGTCTCTTGTTCCTATGGCACGTTATCAATGCAGCCTACTCCAACAATCTTACAGAAAATGACACTTCGCCTGTACTGGCAACTTGCAACTCTAAGCCTCCTTCTCCACATTTTCTCCAAGGCAATTATCCTCTAAAATACGCTATGATTTACTTGTTCTCGTTTCTTGGCTGTCTCTCACCAATAAAATGTAAACAACACAGCTACGGACATTTTTGTGTGTTTTACTCACTGTGTATCTTTAGTTCCAAGAATGGAGCCAGCATTATAGGAGGCTCTCAACAATATTTGTTGAACACATGATTAACCAATGTTTCAAGATTCAAGGGCAAAATCCAATTAGTGATACACTGAATTAAGAAAATCACATTTTCCCTATACATCCATGTGCCCTTGACATTATAGTTGCTCAAAGGTGATCTGATTCCTTATGCTTATGCTCCTGATCACATTGTTCTTGTCACCCTCGCCCACTTCCCAGCACGGCCCTGGATTAAGTGATGTCTAAAGAGACTAAAACCCAAACTACGAGATGTACAAAAATCAAAGTTTATGTTTATTGAATTGTTTCCTAGCTACTGTTTCAATGAGAGAGAAAGGGCATTGGTGCATTTGATACAACTACTCTACCAGGTAAACAATCTATTAACCCCATTTAACTAAGGGACAGAGAAGTTGGGAGAGTCTCCCAGGGTCACAATGTGGTAGAAGCAGGATTCGAACGTAGGCAGTGGGGTTTCAGAGTTCACGCTCTTAACTTCACCCCAAAGCTCCTGCATTTCCATCAGCTGCTTTCATACTCTGCAGCAACTGCCTCTTATTTTGTGAACTGAACTATATTAAGAGCTGCTACTTTTTTTTAAATCACGCAAAAAATGTTTTCTCAAACAGGTAGAGTGAGTAACACAAATAAGTAAACAAAATACTAACCAAAATAGCCATACACAGCAGGGGGTTTTTAATCGTATAACTGTCACCATCTAAAAATCCAAAAATGTACCAATTGAAAATATACAGATTACAGATGATGCAGGGAAAAGGCAGTCAGGGATACAAGGCAGGCAGAATCAGCCATGGCTCTTAAAACACAGAACCTTGGGAACGTCACTTAACCTTTTTGAATCCATTCCTTTATGTAATAGAAAGAGACATAAACAAACAAGGCATTAAGGGATGCTCCCAATTCTCAAAACTGTGACTGTCTTTAAGTCCAAAACAGCACCTACCATGAGGCTGTATTCCCTTTAGCTGCGCAAGCTGTTAGGACGCCTCGCTGAAGACTTTCAGCAGACTGTTTCTCATGAAGACATGTTTAAAGATCCTTTTGCTGAACAGTATCAGTTTTTAAGAACTTACTCAGGTCCTATTTTAATTTAAAAATTGTGTAATTCCAAAGCTAAAAAATAAGGAATTAGAAAAAAGAGTGTTTACTATTATAACTAGGTTTAATACCTGATTTTCTTGTATCAGTAATTTCCAATTCAAAAATATTAAAAACAATGTAATCTACTTTTTTCAACTTTTTGACATGAGACAATTACAGACTCACGTGCAGTTGTAAGAAATTATAGAGACAGCTATATACACCCTTTGCCCAGTTTCCTCTGATGGTACCATTTTGCATAACGGCCAGAAAGTTGACAAGGACACAATGCACAGGCTTTGTCTAGATTTCACCAGTTCTTACCCACACCGATGTGTGTGCATGTGCATGTGTGTGCATGCCCATGTGTGTGCAAGAACATGTATGCGCATGTGTGTGTGTGTGTGTTCAGGTTCATGTAATTTCATCATTTCATCACATGTGCAGATTCATGTGAACACCAACCCAGTCCACACACAGAACATTATCCTATCCTTTTTATAGATTCAGCTACCACCCTCCTGCTTCTCTTTTAAAATAAAAGAAAACCAAAGAAAATTGTCTATACATTAGCATCTTCATTTAAATTCAACCCACAATTTATCAATGATTATTGATAAAACTCTAAACTACAAGAATTAGGAAGCTATTTAGATTACCAAGACAGGTGCTCATGTAATGGGAAAAACACACTAAAAATTACACCTTTATTTGTTCTTTACCACACAATTAAATTAAGAATGACATTTAGTATCTCTGGGAAATAATTTCAATATGCAGCCCTAAATCACTGGAAGATTTTACTAAGATTAACTTGGGATTTAAGCAGTCAGTATTCATTTGGGGGATGAAGAAGATCATTGAGCAAACATTCCAGTCTAGAAGTTAAGATTTTAAACAAAAGAATGTTCAAACTAAAATTTTTAAGAGGAAAAAGGAGTCATATATTCTAAAATCATTTCGGATTTAGTCATTTGAAAGTGACTGTGGGTATAAAGCCAATGAGACACCACAGATAGAGGCACGTGCTTTCAGTTTGCATATAGATGCGATGTGTGTGGGGGTTGCACACACAGTAGAATTCTGAGGTCCTAAAGCAGCTACATATCTTTTCCCATCACAGCTGCACTTCATCAAACACAAGCAACATTCTTATGAAGAGGTTCAGGACTGACAATTCCTTATAAGCTAATAAACTACATAAGTATTTTAGGCCTACATTTTTGTGCTTGAAAAATGAAAAGGTATGTTGACTATAACTTTCTATAAAATTAAGACAGCAACGTTATTAAATTATGCCAAAATTTCCTCTAGATTGATTCTGTCTGTCCTTCTTTCACTATTTCCTTCCCTTCACTTTTTCCCTTCCTTGTGTTTTTTCCTTCCTTTGTAAATAAACTATTATGTAAATTTTCAAAACTTTTCAAAAGCAGATAGATGAGCATAAAGAGCTCACAGAAACATTCCCAGTTTCAATTTTTACCAACACATGACCAATATTTTTCCCATATACCTAAAGCCACTTTTGTCACCCCAATCCAGTGATTCTGAAATATCAGACTATATCATGTCATCTGAAGATATTTAGTTTGAAGACCATTTTGGCTAAAATGAGACCGTCTGATCATTTAAGCATATCTACAATAACTTCACCACATCTAAAAAATCAATAAGTTTTACTAACATATATCCAATGCTATCATGTAGTCAGTGTTCTTATTTGCATTTTTTTTTAATGTTTGTTTATTAGAATTGGGATTGTAGACTTCTGATAGGCTTCTTAAATCTCTTTTAATCTATAAATTTTCTCTCCATGTCTTTTTGTTTTACTTGTAATTGTTTGTTAAAGAAAACAGATCTTTGTCCTGTAAACTTTCCCATACTCTGAATTCTGCAGATTAAAATGATTCCTATGCATTAGTACTATAAACTGGTAATGAGATCTACAGCCTTGATCAGATTCAGGTTCACTTTTGTGTGTATGTGTATGAGAAAGAGGGAGCAAGACTACTTCATAAAGAATAAAAGACAGAGTAGTTTCAAAAACATCTGAAAATCTACAATACTTTTGCCACTGAGAGGCGAGACTGGGGTAAGAGCTACGAAGGAGGGATAAATCCCTCTCCCTCAATACACGCAGGCTAGTGACTAGACTGCAACAACAGAACGTAGGGAGGTGACGCTGTGGGACCGCAAAGACTAAGTTAGAAAAGGCAATGCAGCTGCTATGTTATACCCTGGATGCTTATGCTTGGAGCCCAGACACGGTCACACGGTGAGAAAACGGAGCCACAAGGAGAGCCAGTATCTGCGGAAATTCTCTTGTAGGTAACCCTAGTCTTCAAATCATCCCAGCCCAGATACCAGACACTGAAGAGATGTTCCTCTTTGTTGATGTACATTACTACATATTCTTTCTTCAACCAGCACCCTGCTGATAAACAATGGGTTATTTCTAGTCTTTTGTTATTATTGAAAATATTGAATTTCCAATGGATACAAAACCCAGTGAAAGAAGAGGATTTGTCTGATCACATATACAGATGAAGAGCCAGTGAAGCAATTGTTAGAAAGCAGATATTATCACACTGCTTCTGGGAAGTGTGAAATCAAAGTTGCATAACAGAAAGAGGGATAGCGGCACAACAGTAATGACAGAAAGGAGGACCAGGTGCTGCAGCTGGTAGGCGGGATGGTACCAGGGGTCACAGCTGACCGAGGTCAGGGACAAGACTGAAACCAAGGACTGAGTAACTCCTATAATGGAGGATATGGAAAATTACAATAGCGCCCATGGCGGTGATCAAACCTATAGTGACTACAGCAGCTACGATTACATTTGCTGTCACTATGAAAACTATGGATACGGATACAGATGCGCAGACTACAGTGGCCAACAGAACACGTAGAAGGCATCTTGAATGGGCAACAATACCAAAATAATTATCAACCATACTTGAGAAAGAAGAACAAAATTGGAGGTGTCATACTACTTGATATCAAACTATACTACAAGGCTATAGTAATCAAACCAGCCTGGTACTGGCATGCTGGATCAACGGAACAGAAATAAACTCATACCTATATGGTTAACTAATCTATGAAAAAGGAGGCGAAACTAGACAGTGTGGTAAAGACAATTTATTCAATAAATGTTGGTGGGAAAACTAGACAGAAACATGCAAAAAAATGAAACTAGACCACCTTCTTACATCATATAAATTACAAGAATAAACTCAAAATGGATTAAAGACTTAAATGTAAGACCCAAAGCAGAAAACTTTTGGAAGAAAGCATAGGCAGTAAACTCTCAGATGTGCTCCTAGTGATATTTTTTCTAATCTATATATACCTTGAGCAAGGCAAACACAAGAAAAGTGAATAAATAAATAGGACTACATCAAACTAAACAGGTTTTGTACCGCAAAGGAAACCATCAACAAAATGAAAAGACAACCTACTAAATGGAAAAAGATATGTGCCAATGATACATCTGATAAGGGGTTAATGCTCCCAAATCGTAAAGAACTCATGCAACTCAATATAAAAAAAAAAAAAAAAATCCAATTAACAAATGAGCAGAGAGAACCTGAACAGACATTTCTCCAAAAAGGACATACTAATATCCAATAAACATATAAAAAGATGCCCAATGCCACCAACCATCCGAAAAATGCAAATTAAAACCACAATGTCATATCACCACACACCTGTCAAGATGGTATCATGAACAAACTAACAAGTGTTGGTGAGGATGCAGAGCTAGTTCATCCAACCTGCAGCCCCTGGGCCGCCTGCAGCCCCTGGGCCGCCTGCAGCCCGGAACAGCTTTGAATGCAGCCCAACACAAATTTGTAAACTTTCTTAAAGCAGAAGATTTCTTTGGTGATTTCTTTTTAAGCTCATCAACTATCATTAGTGTTACTGTATTTTATGTGTGGCCCAAGACAATGCTTCTTCTTCAAATGTAGCCCAAGAAAGTCAAAAGGTTGGACAGCCCTGATGCAGAAGAAAGGGAAAACTTGTGCACTTTTGGTGGAATTGCAAACTGGTATAGCCACTATGGAAAACAGTATAAAGATTCCTCAAAAAGTTAACAGAACTACCCTATAACCCAGATATTCCACTCCTGGGTATTTATCCAACTAATACAAAACACTAATTTTAAAAGATATATGCATCCCTATATTCACCGCAGCACTACTTACAGTAGCCAAGATATGGAAGCAACTCAAGTTCCCATCAATAGACAATTAGATAAAGAAATTGTGTACATTTACAGAATGGAATATTACTTAGCCATAAAAAGTAATGAACTCTTAGCATTTGCAACAACATGGATGGATGCAGAAGGTATACACGTAAAATAAGTCAGACTGAGAAATCTAATACCATATGATCTCACTTATTTGTGGAATCTAAAGAACAAAATAAATGAATGAACAAAACAGAAAGAGACTCATAGATACAGAGAACAGAGTCGACAGAGGGGAGGAGGGTTGGGTAGCTGGGTGAAAATGGTGAAGACTGGCAAGTTACAAAGACCTAAAATACAGCATCATGAATATAGTCAATAATGTTGCAACAATGAAGTATAGTTCCAGGTGGGTACTAGAGTAATTGTGTGTGGGGGTGGGGGTGGGGGTGGGGGGGGCGGGGCACTGCATAAATTATATAAATTTCTAAGCACTACACTTTATGCCTAAAACCAATATAAAATAATACTGACTGTTTACTGTAACTTTAGAAAATAATTAAAGAGTAAGCCGGGATGACTCAGTGGGTTGGGCACTTGCTTTGCAGCCCCGGAGAATGAGGATCAAATGCCACCTCTGGCCCACGTGGACCCCTATGCTGAATTGGGGTGTGCCCCCAGTTTGGTTCTTGCCAGGGCCCATGCGAGAGGCCCCCAGCCCAGTTCCAGCCCTTTGCAGCCCCCGCCCACCTGTGTGGACAAAACCATGTCGAAAACTGATGACGTACAACTATGGAGACGGCTCTGGGCCCTCCCCCTTCTCTCTGTCTCTCTGTCTCTTTCTTTCTGTCAAAATCAATAAAATAAATCTTAAAAAATAATAATATTAAAAAATAAAATAAAAGCTCTTTCAAATGAAAAAAAAAAAAAGTCTGAATAGTTTTTGTGTTCTTATGTGCCATACTTGATCATTTCTTACCACATAACAGATCTCATTGACTTTGTTTTCTCAGGGGAGGCCTCACAATTACATTAAATTAACATACCATATTGAGTATAAGTTAGAAGACTTAATAAATTTTGATTAAAACTCAGAAAAAAATAAGATATACCTATTCCCATTTACTTCAGAATTGACTGGATTCACACATATCTCTCTGTACCACGCACCAAAACAATAATTTTTAAGATGTTATTAAAAAGTAACAATAACTTTTCCACATTATAAAACCTAATTTCTTGGACTTTTCCAGAAGTTATTTTGAAATATTATAAATATTAAAGAAATTAAAATTATTATTGGGGAAGCCGGGATGACTCAGTGGGTTAAGTGCTCACTTTGCAGCGCCGGGGACCGGGGATCGAATCCCGGCCCCAGCCCCAGCCCGTGTGGACCCACATGCTGAACTGGGGAGTGCCCCCAGTTCAGTTCTCACCAGGGCGAGACCCCGGCCCAGTTCCTGCCCTGTGCAGCCCCGTGCCCACCTGTGGAATGAAACTATGTGGATAAATCAATGATGTGCAACTATGGAGACTGTTCTGGGCCCTCCCCCTTCTCTCTGTCTCTGTATCTCTCTCTCTCTCTCTCTGTCAAAAAAAAAAATTTTTTTTTATTTACAGATTTTCATTAACACTGTACAACTGAATATATAAAATAAAGCAAGTCAGTCAGTCATCATTCAAAGTTCTCCTTAAAACAATCATTGAATTATCCCTTGTTGGTTGGTCTACACATCAACCTGCTCAAAAGCACATAAACTAGTGAGGAATTTTACAGCATGTACATTCCATTGACTTTAATTGGATATGTTCTTGAACAGAATAAAAAAAAAATAATCAAAAGTGACTTAGAGTAACCAGAACTGACATTGTGCAGACTCCAACAAAACATTTATACAGAACAATTTCAAGACCATAATATGACTTTGGAAATAAACCATCTGATATTCAAATTGTTCAACAGAGTGATGCAAAAAATTAGAGGCTGAAATCATTACCTTGCACACTACAGAGCATTCATGTAAATCTTGATAGTGTACCAAATAAATAAACATCCATCCTCATCAGAAAACAAAGTATGGCAGCTAAAAATAAAACATGAAAAGCTATCTAATTTTGTTTGCTTTCCTGATCGCAAGAAACAGTTTTCATTGTTTCTGTGGATTGAGTTAAATGTCATACTGAGGCAATATAAAACCAAAAAATTCACTTAGGACATTTTCCTGTAACTACTTTAAATCAATCCTTTACTACTTGGTCTTTTTCCTTCTAATGAAGTAAAAAGAACCCTCTCTTTAAAGTGTGGTCTAAAGATTGCTATATTAGACTACACCATAAATGTATCTTTTCCCAGCTAATGGAAAGAATACAAATGTGTGACTGTGTGTTTACCACACTAATGATATGTATATAGCATCAAATAACACGTAAAAACAATCAATTTTCCTTTAAACATAAGAAGAGAAAGCAAATACAATTGCAATAGTTTGTTTCCTAAAATGCAGTAAAAATAATTCCACAGGCCTAACGGTGTTTAATTAACTATTTGCATGTCAATTCACTTTGGATGATCTTTGTCCACTAAAAACAAAGCACATAAAATTAGTTTGTTCCTTCTAGTAGAATTGCAGTAAGCATACATGACCACCCTAGGAAATCAGTGCATACATAATAGCATAATAGTTCAATGCTCCCCTTTAGACAGAAAAGTTTTCATTTAAACCATTTTTTCAAATTTTTGAATATAAGAGGGTAGAAACGTTTGAAAATACACAGTCGTGTTAAGGTCTGTTTCCTACTCATAAGGAATGTGAGTCAATTAATGGCAAGACAAACTAGTGCACACATTCTCTGAAGAGCTCCACTGTGTATGTCTCATTTCTGTATTGGAGCATCTTGATCACTTAAACTTCTGCACTCCTGAATGACCCTATGAGTTCCAGGCAGGCTGTCCTTACCTGTTCAAGGATATAAAAGAACCTGGAGACAAGAGCCTTCTCTGCCCACGTCAGACTCCATCTAGCCCCATGCGGGGCCTCAGTTACATGAGTGTGGGTAGTACTTACGCACATCCAACCTATCACTCCCTCAAGCAGCTACTATACAGCCACCTGTTGGACCTAGAGGTATTCACACCTCGATAAGATAGATCTAGGGAAGAGGCCTGAACTTTTCCTCCAAGCAGCTGCACCAGTTTGATCAGGGAATTCTGGGGTCTTGAGTACACAAAGCATGATCTAGGAAAGAGATGCTGTGTCTTTGAGGGGACAGCCTTGTGTCCAGGACTCTGTATACTCCTCGTCCCATAGCAGGTACTCAAATGTACAAGGCCCACGGCAGGCACTGGGGGGGCTACATCATAGGGCAGCTCTAGGTCACAATCGTCCTTAGGATTTCCATACACATTCTAATAGAAGCTTTCTTAGTTATGTCAATCAGCCTATCAATCAGGAACACATCAGCGATCCCATCGCTAATACTCTGAGATGACAAATAAACAAGTCAGTGGCCAGGGTGACCTTTCCGTAAGCCTTGCGTTCTCCTATTAGATGCAGCAAAGGCAGCACCAGCATTCTACTCCTAAATGGTACCGTATTTTCCGGCGTATAAGACGACCGGGCGTATAAGACGACCCCCTAATTTTACAGTTAAAACATAGGTTTAGGCCTATATTTGCTGTATAAGACTACAGCCTCGGAAGTGGATAAGACTACAGCCTCGGAAGTAGGGGGGTAGTCTTATACAGCGAATATAGGCCTAAACCTATGTTTTAACTGTAAAATTAGGGGGTCGTCTTATACGCCGGAAAATATGGTATATGCCTATAATACAAACTCCAACGTGTAAAATACAAGGGTGAGCTATCTCCACCCATCTTTTGACAGATCATGCCCTGACCTATCCGGAAAAATGCGAGTTAAATTTAATCATACTACAGGGCAATCGAGGTAGACACAGGCATGGTAACAAGTTGAAGAATACTGTAGTTCCTTGTCGCTACTAATAACAGAATAACTATCAAGAAAAGCACTTTATGTGGGAGGAATTAGAAGTAAAAAGCAGTTTTCCCATTGTTCCTAGCACTGTCCTACAAACCAGTAAAAAGAATCCTCGCACTCACTCACTAGGAAACATCTGATAGTTGATATAAAAGACTCCTCATAATCTAATACCAAACCACATGTCCAAATTCATCTTAGTTCCTTCTTCCTCTCCCACTTCCTATCTGCTGAAATTTCCTCCTGCTTCTCATCTACAGAAAACATTTTCAATTCTCGCCTTGCTGAATTTCTTCCTATTTCCTGGGCAAGTGCGGCCTTTTCGGAATTCTATGACCTTGTGTAGGCTGTTTCTTCTGCTGATTTCTTCACTTGGAAAATTCCTACTTACTTCCAAAGTCCAACTTAAATCTCTCTCAGGCCCCCGGCCCATCCAGGCAGACGTGCTTTCTTCGGTATTGCTGGTCTACAGCATTTGGTTAATACCGACAATAAATACAAAGGTTCACTGGTGTGACTAGGCTCCTGGGCTATAACCTCCTCTAGGAGAGGAATAGGTCTTATTATTTTTTTAAATCTCCCTGGTTCTGCTTTATTTTTGTATGTGTATTTAAAGCATAAAGTATTTTTATGGACAAGGAGTTCTGCTGAGCATCCCTAGCAAGTGCTAAATAAAACAGGTTGACAACAACGAAAGTGGTTTTGTTTCTAAGTTTGTGTAGATTGCATTCATCTTCCCACAACTAGCCTATCTGCGCAACGAATCCAAGCCACCTGTACAGAACATGCTGGTTATTAGAAACTATGAGAAAGTACCTGGAGCCCAGCCATTCAATGCTGCGGCTTCCTGTTTTGTTTCTCAGTGTCTAGTGTTTCTCTCTCTTGCTCAGCTGAGTAGTAAAAACATACATAATGTGGTTCTATGCATATTATTTATGCGCCCAGGCCCAATTTTAGTATTCTGTAAAAGTAAAGAATATAATGAATATTGTATTCTATTTCAATATAACAGAGGCCTGCAAAATATCAAAATGTAAACCTCAGAAACCTAATTGTACCTAAACAAAGCCAAGTTTTCTTTAGGCTGTGTGTACACAATTGGAATTTTAAGGCGTTCACACAGGTTACCTGGGTAGCATCACCCATTCAAGGAGTCTCTCTCAGCTATTTCTCTCATGGGGAATATAAACACCACCACTGTGAGCTGGGAAAGGCACTGGAAAAATAACAGAAAGTGGGCATTTCTTAAAGGCCCTTATGTCAACAGAACATTAAGGTGTGCGTCCATGCACATGCATCTATAAGCACACATGGATGCATGTGTTTGTCCCACTAAAGGACAGAAGACATAAATGATACAGCAGTTTCTCAATGTTCACACAGAATCAGCTAATATCAAACAAGAACAGATCTAGGAAATTAATCTAGCTCTCTAATAGGCAAACCTTAAATCCTATATTTTCTCCATGCTGACGGCATAAAGTGACTGGCTTTCACTTCAAAGCCCATAAAACCAATATCCAGAACTGCTCTCCCACCCTCCACGCTCTCTAACCACACCTCACATCTGCAAATAATAAAATCACAACCTAGAAGCAGATCAACACCTTAAAAAATTGGAATATTTTAAGAAGAGCAATATTATCCAATCACTCAAATAGCATATTATCAAAGGCCAATTCTCACCTTAAACCAAGTAAAGGCCAAAACAATGCTTGAGAATGTGTATCAATCATGTGTAACTACTTAATTTTTTTAATTATAATAACATGTGAAAAAGACTCTTACAATGAAATCATTAGGGCATAAACATAGTCTTCCCACATGTACTTTATACTCTGAAAATTGGTCTCAACCATCATTTGAAAAATATACAAAATCCTACTTTCCCACAATTGAGTAAGCCAGTAAACAAAATTTTTTTAGCTCCTACTACTTGTCAGATATTGTTCTACTAGACAGAGGCAAAACATATACACTTAAAAATAAGAATTTCAAGCACTGAAAAAAAGCAATGAAGAAAATACATGCAAATGTGAGAGCAAGCTGGAATTACTGAAGACAAATGCTCTGCAGAAATGAAGTCAAGGATAAGGGAAAGAAATAATATGTAGGGGAAGAGCACTCCTAACAAAGAAACAAGGGCAGATAGCCCCAAGCAACAACGAGCCTGGCAGACCGAAAATTAGTGAGAAAGGGCAAAGGAGGGAGAGTATCTCACTAGAGAGTGTTAAGCCAAGGGTGTTGATCTACTTTATAAAACAGCCACTTACTTGCCGTACAACCTTGGGCAAATGACTTAACCTCTCTGTACCTGAATTTTCCCATCTTTAAGATGGGGACAATAATAGTATCTGATGCACAGAGTAGTGCTAAAGATTAAATGCATAAATATTTTATTAGTACTTAAAGCAGTAAATTGTGAAATGAGTTAACCACTATTTTGAAATTGTGAGGTAACCACTATTTCACTAGCATTAATATTAGCTTTATTATCAGCAATTATAAAAATAATCATTCTGTTTGGTAGAGGAAACATAAGTACGAATATGGAAACAGGTAAGCAGCTAGCAGGTCACTGAAATAATAACCAGGCAAGAGTTGATTTTGAACCAGTGTTACAGAACGGGACAATGTGGAACACAGTTTACACATGGAGCAGATAGGACTAAGGACTACAGTAGCCTCTCAGTGAGCTGGCACCCAAGGGGACTGGGAGATGCCGGATAAAAGTAAGTAGACTCTCCATTCAAGCACCTGGCAAAAACCTCTTTGTCGGTTGCTTGAGATTTTACCGGTTGCTTCAGTTCTGGTTAATTGAGAGTTTGATGTACTTAATGAATGTAATACGCAGAATGAAGGAAACAACAGAAATTAAACTCCTAGTTACTAACCCCTTCATTGAGATACAATTCTTACACTATATGAGTACAATTCATTCATGTAAAGTATACAATTCAATGGTTTATGTATTTCACACAGTTGTACAACCATTATCATAATCAATTTTAGAACATTTTTATTACCCCCAATAAAATTTTGTTTGCCTTACCTGTCATTTTTCAATCTACCTATCGTGCCAACTAATCTACTTTCTTTCTCTGCAAATTTGTCTATTGGGGGTATCTGATATAAATGGAATCATATAATATATACTCTTTTGTGGTTAATTTCTTTCACTTGGCATAATTTTTTCAAGGTTCATCCATGTTGTAAAATTTGTTAGTACTGCATATCCTCCTATTTCTAAATAATAATCCATTGCATAACTATGCCACATTTTATTTATCCATTTACCAGTCAATAAACCTCACAATTTGGCTATTATGAACATTTGGCTGCTTGGTTGCTATGAACATTTGTGTACAAGTTTTTGTGTGGACGTTTTCATTTCTCTTGGGTATATACCTAGAAGTAATTTAGAATTGCTGGCTGTTGTGGTAGCTCAATGAGGGCTGTCCAGAAACTATCCAGCCATGTAACCATTCTCGTTATATTGACAATGGTTGGGTTTTTTCCTGACAACCCCCACATGCTTAATTCTTAAGTAATTGCCTGGGGAAGCTGGGATGGCTCAGCGGGTTAAGCACTCACTTTGAAGCCCCGGGGACCAAGGATCGAATCCCGGCCACGGCCCATGTGGACCCACATGCTGAACTGGGGTGTGCCCCCAGTTCAGTTCTTGCCGGGACCTATGTGGGAGACTCCCAGCCCAGTTCCTGCCCTGCACAGCCCTGTGCCCACCTGTGGAGTGAAACTATATGGAAAACTAATGCCAACTATGGCGATTGCTCTGGGCCCTCCCCCTTCTCACTGTCTCTCTCTGTCTCCGTTTCTGTCACAAATCAATAAAAAATAAATCTTTAAAGTAATTGCCTGACTACTTTCTAAAGTGTCTACACCATTTTACATTCTCACCAGCAGTGAATAAGAGTTCCAATGTCACCCATTCTCTCCCATAGTTATTATCTGTCTTTTTTATTATAATTGTGCTGGTGGGTATGAAGTGGTATCACTGGGTTTCGATTTGCATTTTCCTGATGTTAAGCATCTTTTCATGTGCTCATTAGCTACTTGATATCTTCCTTGGAGAACTGTCTATTTAGACCTTTGCCCATTTTTTAATTGAGTTATTTGTCATTTCATTACTGAGTCATAGGAGCAAAGCAAATACCTTAAGCACAGCAAAGGTTAACTGAGAAAGAAATAATGGTCAAATCAGTATGTCATGGTACTTCCCAAAATCTGTGAGCTTTAAGGGCAAGGACTCTAACATCATTCACTTTTAAGGATACTTGGCCCTTGCAGACTAGCAGAATCAGGAACGATGCATGTGATTTTCCCATGTAGCTGAACATGTGAGTCACATTAGAATGAGAGCAACAAGTTTACACAGTTCGGTATACCATGACGGTTTTACTGGTATAAATGATAGTCTACACAAATTATCAATGCTAATTCATTAATTCTAATATAGGGATGATTTCACAATAGTAGGTATTTATATCACTTCCATTTTCTCAACAAAAGTTTCAAAGTATTCACTTTTATATTCCAGTAAAAAAAATGCTGTCTCAAAAAATAATTCTTAACTAGATGCCAAATTTAATTTTAGCAATAAAATATTATAGTCTATAAGCATGTAACCATTTTGTTTTACATAAAAAACATGTATATGTTAACATTAATCAGTCAAAACTGATTATATGAGGAATGGTTATGTATAATATGTTTATGTATTATGCATGTTTATATATAATATACATAATCATATATATATGTATATATGATATATACATATATGTGTGTGTGTATATATGTATGCATATATATATATATATGTATGTATGTATCTCACATAGCTGATCTGCTCTAGTTTTTCAGTAATTGAAGGAATATTAGTAAAAATTAGTAAATACTAGTAAAAATTCTGGACAAAAAACACATAGTAACAGAAAAAATGGAACTTCCATTTGCACGCTAAAAAAATTTAGTTTCATATGATCTTATAGTGAAGGAAGTAAATTCTTTTTTAACACAAGAAAACAAAAGGGATCCTGGCAGTCCCTGCCGTGTGTAGTCAGGGATGTGATTGGGAACATTAATCCATCAAGACTCTGCATGTCAGGGAAGAAGAGCAAAGTTTAACAGTTTACCGTAAGTCAAAAAGAAAGGAATGAGGGGAAGCCGGGATGGCTCAGTGGGTTAAGCGCTCACTTTGCAGCGCCAGGGACCAGGGATCGAATCCCGGCCCCGGCCCGTGCGGAACCATATGCTGAACTGGGAGCTCCCCCAGTTCAGTTCTCTCTCTGTCTCTGTATCTCTCTCTCTGTCAAAAATAAAAATAAATAAAAATATATTTAAAAAAAAAAAAAAAGAAAGGAATGAGATGCAGCCTTTGATGAAAAAGGACACAGCCGTAAGTAAGGAAACTGGGTACAGGGCTTGGCACCAGCAAGCCCATCCCTGACCCCACATCTTTAGATATTTTTTTTAAGTGCTGGCTCATTTCTTGACTATCACAGTTCTTGCCTCTTGACATAAAATATACGATCTGTCCTAATACCAAAACCTGGGAAAGACAATACCAAAAAGGAAAACTATGGGCCGATCTCACTGATGAACACTGATGCAAAAATCTTAAATAAAATTTTAGCTAACAGCATACAACAATGCATTAAAAAGATTATTCCCCATGACCAAGTGGGATTCATCCCAGGGGCTCAAGGATGGTTCAACATACGCAAATCAATCAATGTAATCCAGCACATAAACCAAACAAAGGATAAAAACCACATGATTATCTCAATCGATGCAGAAAAAGCATTCGACAAGATACAACACCCATTTATGATAAAAACACTGAATAAAATGGGAATTGAAGGGAAGTAC